>JANJXV010001158.1:0-187075 GCA_024803745.1 Megascapheus bottae | reverse complement strand
AGAAAGCCTCTGCGGTGATGGCAGAGATGGTGTCAGATCCTAGAGTCACTCGTGCTTGGCCATTCAATATTATTCAGAGCCGGGAGGTCATAGAATAGTTTGTAAGCATGCCTTACTAATGCCCATGCCTTTCATAACTGGGCAGGAACTTGTCAATCATCTGTGATAGTGGTAGTTTAAAGTTCTAACTGAGTAAAGTTTGATTTGACTCCAGCCACAAATTCAGGAAAGTTTGTGGATCTGACAACTAAAGCATTGTTTAAGGTTGCAGAGATTTAGTTCCCCAGACAATCAGGAAAATGCCTTGAACCTGGTGCGCTGGCCAGCACGGGTCTTCTTCTGCACGGGCATGATTTTCAACACCTCGCCCTTGAGAGACGCCCCCAGGAAGAAGTCGATGATCTCAGACTCCTTTTTGGAAGGAGAAACAGATAGATCTCCTCCAAAGACTTGATCTTCATGTCCTTAACCAGGCGGCCAGCTTGGTGATGGGGATCCATTCCTTGTCTTCGGCTTTGCCTCCGCGAGCCCCGCGGCCGCGCCCCGGCCTCTCCCAGGAGCGCGACCTCGGCCCCGGAGGCCACTACCGAAGCCTCCTCGGAAGCCGCCGCGGCCTCCGGGCCCTCCGCTGCACCGGCGTCGTCCGCCATTTGGTGTCTTCCCGGAGAAGAGAATTAGACCAAGGGACCAAAGTCATTTTTGGAAAATGTGACAGGATAATTAGGGGTATAGAAAAGAGTAAAAATTGCACTTGTGTTTCTTTTAAAATAAAGACGGGGGAGATGTTGGGGACTGACTGTGGGGTCAGTGACCTTGGACCCGCACAATTGAGTACACAAGGAAGTAAGCTCTTATCATGATTTTGGGCTGTGTCAATAGCTTCTCATTTAACCTGTTTGGGACTTGATAGCTTCTCATTCAACCTATTTCAGACTTGATACTGTTTGTACGAATGTAGCCCCTGGCAGTTCCCTAGTTTAAAGATGTGTATTTAAGATTGAGAACTGGAAATAAACTGGGCTACAGTCTTGGGCGACAGGCTTCTTAAAGTGTGGCTCCTAGTCCTTGCCCCCTATTTCAGGAACCCCAATCTGCGAACCCTGGTTTGCTGCCGGTTGGCCCCGGCACACCTCCATTCTATGACTTCACACACCTACATTCTATGACTTCACACATCCATTTTGACTTCACACCCCTCCAATATATGACTTCAAACAGCTCAATTCTCTGACTTCACACACCTCCATTCTATGACTTTAAACCCGTCCATTCAGTGACTTCACACACCTCCGTTCTATGACTTCACACACCTCCATTCTATGACTTCACCCACCTCCATTCTATGACTTCACACACCTACATTCTCCGACTTCACACCCCTCAAATTAGATTTCTCATACCTCCATTCTATGACTTCACAAACCTCACTTCGTTGACTTCACAATACTCCATTCTATGACTTCACACATCTACATTCTATGACTTCACACACCTCAATTCTGACTCACACAACTCCATTCTGTGACTTGACAAAACTCCATTCTATGATTTCACATATCTCCATACTATGACTCTACACACCTCCATCTATGACTTCACACACCTCCATTCTGAGTGCACACACCTCCATTCTGTGACTTCATATACCTCCATTCTGACTTCACACACCTCCATTGTATGACTTCACACACCTCCATTCTGTGACTTCACACACCTCCATTCTATGACTTCACAAACTTCCATTGTGACGTCACACACCTCCATTCTATGAGTTCACACAACTCCATTCTATGACTTCTCTCACCTCCATTCTATGACTTCACACACCTCCTTTCTAAGATGACACACCTCCGTTCTATGACTTCACACACCTCCAATCTGAATTCACACACCTCCATTCTATGACTTCACCCACCTCCATTCTGGGACTTCACACATCTCCATTCTCTGACTTCACACCCCTCTAATTTGATTTCTCATACCTCCATTCTATGACTTCACAAACCTCCCTTCGGTGACTTCACAATACTCCATTTTATGACTTCACACATCTACATTCTATGACTTCAAACACCTCAAATCTGACTCACACAACTCCATTCTGTGACTTCACAAAACTCCATTCTATGACTTCCACACCTCCTTTCTATGAATTCACCCACCTCCAATCTATGACTACACACCTCCATTCTGACTTCACACACCTCCATTCTGTGACTTCACACACCTCCATTCTATAACTTCACACATCTCCATTCCATGACTTTACACACCTCCATTCTGTGCCTTCACACACCTCCATTCTATGACTTCACACACTTCCATTGTTACGTCACACACCTCCATTCTATGAGTTCACACACCGCCATTCTGACTTCACACACCTCCATTCTATGACTTCACACACCTCTATTCTGACTTCACACACCTTCTTTCTGTGACTTCACACACCTCCATTCAATGACTTGACACACCTACATTCTTTGACTTCACACACCTCAAATCTGACATCACACACCTCCATTCTATGATTTCACAGACCTCGAATCTGTGACTTCACTCACCTGCACTCTATGACTTCACACTCCTCCATTCTATGACTTCCCACACCTCCTTTCTATGAAATCACCCACCTCCAATCTATGACTACACACCTCCATTCTGACTTCACACACCTCCATTCTGTGACTTCACACACCTCCATTCTATAACTTCACACACCTCCATTCTATGACTTCACACACTTCCATTCTATGACTTCACACACCTACATTCTTTGACTTCACACACCTAAATTCTGAGTTGACACACCTCCATTCTGTGACTTCACACACCTCCATCCTGACTTCACACAGCTCCATTCTATGACTTCACAAACCTCCATTCTTTGACATCACACACCTCCATTCTATGACTTCACACACCTTCATTCTTACTTTACACACCTCCATTCTGTGACTTCACATACCTCCATTCAATGACTTCACACACCTCCATTCTATGACTTCACACACCTCCATTCTGTGACTTCACACACCTCCATTCTATGACTTCACACACTTCCGTTTTGATGTCACACACCTCCATTCTATGAGTTCACACACCTCCATTCTGACTTCACACACCTCCATTCTATGACTTCACACACCTCCATTCTGAATTCAGACAGCTCCATTCTGTGCCCTCACAAAACTCTATTCTATGATTTCACAAAACTCCATACTATGACTTCACACAACTCCATCTATGACTTCACACACCTCCATTCTGACTTCACACAGCTCTATTCTATGACTTCGCACACCTCCATTCTGACATCACACACCTCCATTCTCCGACTTCACACCCCTCTAATTTGATTTCTCATACCTCCATTCTATGACTTCACAAACCTCCCTTCGGTGACTTCACAATACAACATTCTATGACTTCACACATCTACATTCTATGACTTCACACACCTCAATTCTGACTCACACAACTCCATTCTGTGACTTCACAAAATTCCATTCTATCATTTCACATATCTCCATACTATGACTTCACACACCTCCATCTATGACTTCACACACCTCCATTCTGTGACTTCAAACACCTCCATTCGATGACTTCCCACACCTCCTTTCTATGAATTCACCCACCTCCAATCTATGACTACACACCCCCATTCTGACTTCACACACCTCCATTCTGTGACTTCACACACCTCCATTCTATAACTTCACAGAGCTCCATTCTATGACTTCACACACCACCATTCTATGACTCCACACACCTCCATTCTTTGACTTCACACACCTCCATTCTGACTTCACACACCTCTATTCTATGACTTCGAACACCTACATTCTGACTTCACACACCTCCATTCTATGACTTCACAGACCTCGAATATTTGACTTCACTCACCCCCACTCTATGACTTCACACTTCTCCATTCTATGACTTCCCACACCTAATTTCTATGACTTCACCCACCTCCATCCTATGACTTCACACCACCATTCTGACTACACACACCTCCATTCTATGACTTCACACACCTCCATTCTGACTTCACACACCTCCATTCTGTGAATTCACACACCTCCATTCTATGATTTCACACACCTCCATTCTGTGAATTCACACACCTCCATTCTATGACTTCACACACCTCCATTCTATGACTTCACGCACCTCCATTCTATGACTTCACACACCTCCGTTCTATGACTTCACACACCTACATTGTGACTTCACGAACCTCCATTCTATGAGTTCACACACCTGCATTGTGACTTCACACACCTCCATTCTATGACTTCACACACCTCCATTCTGACCTCACACACCTCCATTCTGACTTCACACACCTAAATTCTGTGACTTCACACACCTCCATTCTATGATTTCACACACTTCCATTCTATGACTTCACTCAGCTCCATTCTGTGACTTCACACACCTCCTTTCTGAGTTGACACACCTCCATTCTATGACTTCACAAAACTCCATTCTATGATTTCACATATCTCCATAATATGACTTCACACACCTCCATTCTATGACTTCACACACCTTCATTCTTACTTTACAAACATCCATTCTATAACTTCACACACCTCCATTCCATGACTTTACACACCTCCATTCTGTGATTTCACATACCTCCATTCTATGACTTCACACACCTCCATTCTGTGACTTCACACACCTCCATTCTATGACTTCAAACACTTCCATTGTTACGTCACACACCTCCATTCTATGAGTTCACACACCGCCATTCTGACTTCACACACCTCCATTCTATGAATTCACACACCTCCATTCTGACTTCACACACCTTCTTTCTGTGACTTCACACCCCTCCATTCAATGACTTGACACACCTACATTCTTTGACTTCACACACCTCAAATCAGACATCACACACCTCCATTCTATGACTTCACAGACCTCGAATCTGTGACTTCACTCACCTGCACTCTATGACTTCACACTCCTCCATTCTATGACTTCCCACACCTCCTTTCTATGAATTCACCCACCTCCAATCTATGACTACACACCTCCATTCTGACTTCACACACCTCCATTCTTTGACTTCACACACCTCCATTCTATAACTTCACACACCTCCATTCTATGACTTCACACACTTCCATCTATGACTTCACACACCTCCATTCTTTGACTTCACACACCTAAATTTTGAGTTGACACACCTCCATTCTGTGACTTCACACACCTCCATTCTATGACTTCACAAACTTCCATTGTGAGGTCACACACCTCCATTCTATGAGTTCACAGAGCTCCATTCTATGACTTCACTCACCTCCATTCTATGACTTCACACACCTCCTTTCTGAGTTGACACACCTCCATTCTATGACTTCACACACCTCCAATCTGAATTCACACACCTCCATTCTATGACTTCACCCACCTCCATTCTATGACTTCACACACCTCCATTCTCCGACTTCACACCCCTCTAATTTGATTTCTCATACCTCTGTTCTATGACTTCACAAACCTCCCTTCGGTGACTTCACAATACTCCATTCTATGACTTCACACATCTACATTCTATGACTTCACACACCCCAATTCTGACTCACACAACTCCATTCTGTGACTTCACAAAACTCCCTTCTATCATTTCACATATCTCCATACTATTACTTCACACACCTCCATCTATGACTTCACACACCTCCATTCTGAGTTCACACACCTCCATTCTGTGACTTCACACACCTCCATTCTGACTTCACACACCTCCATTGTATGACTTCACACACCTCCATTCGGTGACTTCACACACCTCCATTCTATGACTTCACAAACTTCCATTGTGACGTCACACACCTCCATTCTATGAGTTCACACACCTCCATTTTATGACTTCACACACCTCCATTCTGACTTCACACACCTCTATTCTTTGACTTCGAACACGTATATTCTGACTTCACACACCTCCATTCTATGAATTCACAGACCTCGAATCTTTGACTTCACTCACCTCCACTCTATGACTTCACACTTCTCCATTCTATGACTTCCCACACCTAAGTTCTATGACTTCACCCACCTCCATCCTATGACTTCACACCACCATTCTGACTACACACACCTCCATTCTATGACTTCACACACCTCCATTCTGACTTCACACAGCTCTATTCTATGACTTCGCACACCTCCATTCTGACATCACACACCTCCATTCTCCGACTTCACACCCCTCTAATTTGATTTCTCATACCTCCATTCTATGACTTCACAAACCTCCCTTCGGTGACTTCACAATACAACATTCTATGACTTCACACATCTACATTCTATGACTTCACACACCTCAATTCTGACTCACACAACTCCATTCTGTGACTTCACAAAATTCCATTCTATCATTTCACATATCTCCATACTATGACTTCACACACCTCCATCTATGACTTCACACACCTCCATTCTGTGACTTCAAACACCTCCATTCGATGACTTCCCACACCTCCTTTCTATGAATTCACCCACCTCCAATCTATGACTACACACCCCCATTCTGACTTCACACACCTCCATTCTGTGACTTCACACACCTCCATTCTATAACTTCACAGAGCTCCATTCTATGACTTCACACACCACCATTCTATGACTCCACACACCTCCATTCTTTGACTTCACACACCTCCATTCTGACTTCACACACCTCTATTCTATGACTTCGAACACCTACATTCTGACTTCACACACCTCCATTCTATGACTTCACAGACCTCGAATATTTGACTTCACTCACCCCCACTCTATGACTTCACACTTCTCCATTCTATGACTTCCCACACCTAATTTCTATGACTTCACCCACCTCCATCCTATGACTTCACACCACCATTCTGACTACACACACCTACATTCTATGACTTCACACACCTCCATTCTGACTTCACACACCTCCATTCTGTGAATTCACACACCTCCATTCTATGATTTCACACACCTCCATTCTGTGAATTCACACACCTCCATTCTATGACTTCACACACCTCCATTCTATGACTTCACGCACCTCCATTCTATGACTTCACACACCTCCATTCTATGACTTCACACACCTACATTGTGACTTCACGAACCTCCATTCTATGAGTTCACACACCTGCATTGTGACTTCACACACCTCCATTCTATGACTTCACACACCTCCATTCTGACCTCACACACCTCCATTCTGACTTCACACACCTAAATTCTGTGACTTCACACACCTCCATTCTATGATTTCACACACTTCCATTCTATGACTTCACTCAGCTCCATTCTGTGACTTCACACACCTCCTTTCTGAGTTGACACACCTCCATTCTATGACTTCACACACCTCCAATCTGAATTCACACACCTCCATTCAATGACTTCACCCACCTCCATTCTAGGACTTCACACACCTACATTCTCTGACTTCACATTCCTCTAATTTGATTTCTCATAACTCCATTCTATGACTTTACAAACCTCCCTTCGGTGACTTCACAATACTCCATTCTATGACTTCACACATCTACATTCTATGACTTCACACACCTCAATTCTGACTCACACAACTCCATTCTGTGACTTCACAAAACTCCATTCTATGATTTCACATATCTCCATAATATGACTTCACACAACTCCATCTATGACTTCACACACCTCCATTCTGAGTTCACACACCTCCATTCTGTGACTTCACACACCTCCATTCTATGACCTCACAAACTTTCATTGTGACGTCACACACCTCCATTCTATGAGTTCACACACCTCCATTCTATGACTTCACACACCTACATTCTGACTTCACACACCTCCACTCTATGACATCACACTTCTCCATTCTATGACTTCCCACACCTAAGTTCTATGACTTCACACACCTCCATTCTGTGACTTCACACACCTCCATTCTATGATTTCACACACCTCCATTCTGTGACTTCACACACCTCCATTCTATGACTTCACACACCTCCATTCTGTGACTTCACACACCTCCATTCTGAGTTCACACATCTCCATTCTGTGACTTGTCACACCTCGATTCCGTGACTTCACACACCTCCAATCTGTGACTTCACACACTTTCATTCTATGACTTCACACACCTCCATTCTATGACTTCACACACCTCCATTCTGTGACTTCACACACCTCCATTCTATGACCTCACACACCCTCATTCTATGATTTCACACACCTCCATTCTATGACTTCACACATCCATTTTGATTGCACACACCTCCAATATATGACTTCAAACACCTCAATTTCTGACTTCACACACCTCCATTCTATGACTTCATACCGTCCATTCTGTGACTTCACACACCTCCATTCTATGACTTCACACACTTCCATTCTATGACTTCACACACCTCCATTCTGTGACTATAGACACCTCCATTCTGGGTTCACACACCTCCATTCTGTGACTTCACACACCTCCATTCTATGACTTCACACACCTTCATTCTTAATTCACAAACACCCATTCTATGACTTCACACACCTCCATTCTATGACTTCACACACCTCCATTCTGTGACTTCACACACCTCCATTCTATGACTTCACACACCTCCATTCTGACTTCACACACCTCCATTCTATGACTTCACACACCTCCATTCTGTATTCACACAGCTCAATTCTGTGACTTCACAAAATTCCATTCTGACTTCACACACATCCATTGTATGAATTCACACACCTCCATTCTGTGACTTCACACACTTCCATTGTGACGTCACACACCTCCATTCTATGAGTTCACCCACCTCCATTCTATGACTTCACACACCTCCATTCTGACTTCACAAACCTCTATTCTATGAATTTGCACACCTCAATTCTGACATCACACACCTCCAATCTATGACTTCACAGACCTCGAATCTGTGACTTCACGCACCTCAACTCTATGACTTCACACTCCTCCATTCTATGACTTCCCACACCTCGTTTCTATGACTTCACCCACCTTCATTCTATGACTTCACACCTCCATTCTTACTTCACACACTTCCATTCAGTGACTTCACACACCTCCATTCAATGACTTCACACACCTCCATTCTATGACTTCACACACCTTCATTCTTACTTTACACACCTCCATTCTGTGACTTCACATACCTCCATTCAATGACTTCACACACCTCCATTCTATGACTTCACACACCTCCATTCTGTGACTTCACTCACCTCCATTCTATGACTTCACACACTTCCGTTTTGATGTCACACACCTCCATTCTATGAGTTCACACACCTCCATTCTGACTTCACACACCTCCATTCTATGACTTCACACACCTCCATTCTGAATTCACACAGCTCCATTCTGTGCCCTCACAAAACTCTATTCTATGATTTCACAAAACTCCATACTATGACTTCACACAACTCCATCTATGACTTCACACACCTCCATTCTGACTTCACACAGCTCTATTCTATGACTTCGCACACCTCCATTCTGACATCACACACCTCCATTCTCCGACTTCACACCCCTCTAATTTGATTTCTCATACCTCCATTCTATGACTTCACAAACCTCCCTTCGGTGACTTCACAATACAACATTCTATGACTTCACACATCTACATTCTATGACTTCACACACCTCAATTCTGACTCACACAACTCCATTCTGTGACTTCACAAAATTCCATTCTATCATTTCACATATCTCCATACTATGACTTCACACACCTCCATCTATGACTTCACACACCTCCATTCTGTGACTTCAAACACCTCCATTCGATGACTTCCCACACCTCCTTTCTATGAATTCACCCACCTCCAATCTATGACTACACACCCCCATTCTGACTTCACACACCTCCATTCTGTGACTTCACACACCTCCATTCTATAACTTCACAGAGCTCCATTCTATGACTTCACACACCACCATTCTATGACTCCACACACCTCCATTCTTTGACTTCACACACCTCCATTCTGACTTCACACACCTCTATTCTATGACTTCGAACACCTACATTCTGACTTCACACACCTCCATTCTATGACTTCACAGACCTCGAATATTTGACTTCACTCACCCCCACTCTATGACTTCACACTTCTCCATTCTATGACTTCCCACACCTAATTTCTATGACTTCACCCACCTCCATCCTATGACTTCACACCACCATTCTGACTACACATACCTCCATTCTATGACTTCACACACCTCCATTCTGACTTCACACACCTCCATTCTGTGAATTCACACACCTCCATTCTATGATTTCACACACCTCCATTCTGTGAATTCACACACCTCCATTCTATGACTTCACACACCTCCATTCTATGACTTCACGCACCTCCATTCTATGACTTCACACACCTCCATTCTATGACTTCACACACCTACATTGTGACTTCACGAACCTCCATTCTATGAGTTCACACACCTGCATTGTGACTTCACACACCTCCATTCTATGACTTCACACACCTCCATTCTGACCTCACACACCTCCATTCTGACTTCACACACCTAAATTCTGTGACTTCACACACCTCCATTCTATGATTTCACACACTTCCATTCTATGACTTCACTCAGCTCCATTCTGTGACTTCACACACCTCCTTTCTGAGTTGACACACCTCCATTCTATGACTTCACAAAACTCCATTCTATGATTTCACATATCTCCATAATATGACTTCACACACCTCCATTCTATGACTTCACACACCTTCATTCTTACTTTACAAACATCCATTCTATAACTTCACACACCTCCATTCCATGACTTTACACACCTCCATTCTGTGATTTCACATACCTCCATTCTATGACTTCACACACCTCCATTCTGTGACTTCACACACCTCCATTCTATGACTTCAAACACTTCCATTGTTACGTCACACACCTCCATTCTATGAGTTCACACACCGCCATTCTGACTTCACACACCTCCATTCTATGAATTCACACACCTCCATTCTGACTTCACACACCTTCTTTCTGTGACTTCACACCCCTCCATTCAATGACTTGACACACCTACATTCTTTGACTTCACACACCTCAAATCTGACATCACACACGTCCATTCTATGACTTCACAGACCTCGAATCTGTGACTTCACTCACCTGCACTCTATGACTTCACACTCCTCCATTCTATGACTTCCCACACCTCCTTTCTATGAATTCACCCACCTCCAATCTATGACTACACACCTCCATTCTGACTTCACACACCTCCATTCTTTGACTTCACACACCTCCATTCTATAACTTCACACACCTCCATTCTATGACTTCACACACTTCCATCTATGACTTCACACACCTCCATTCTTTGACTTCACACACCTAAATTTTGAGTTGACACACCTCCATTCTGTGACTTCACACACCTCCATTCTATGACTTCACAAACTTCCATTGTGAGGTCACACACCTCCATTCTATGAGTTCACACACCTCCTTTCTGAGTTGACACACCTCCATTCTATGACTTCACACACCTCCAATCTGAATTCACACACCTCCATTCTATGACTTCACCCACCTCCATTCTATGACTTCACACACCTCCATTCTCCGACTTCACACCCCTCTAATTTGATTTCTCATACCTCTGTTCTATGACTTCACAAACCTCCCTTCGGTGACTTCACAATACTCCATTCTATGACTTCACACATCTACATTCTATGACTTCACACACCCCAATTCTGACTCACACAACTCCATTCTGTGACTTCACAAAACTCCCTTCTATCATTTCACATATCTCCATACTATTACTTCACACACCTCCATCTATGACTTCACACACCTCCATTCTGAGTTCACACACCTCCATTCTGTGACTTCACACACCTCCATTCTGACTTCACACACCTCCATTGTATGACTTCACACACCTCCATTCGGTGACTTCACACACCTCCATTCTATGACTTCACAAACTTCCATTGTGACGTCACACACCTCCATTCTATGAGTTCACACACCTCCATTCTATGACTTCACACACCTCCATTCTGACTTCACACACCTCTATTCTTTGACTTCGAACACGTATATTCTGACTTCACACACCTCCATTCTATGAATTCACAGACCTCGAATCTTTGACTTCACTCACCTCCACTCTATGACTTCACACTTCTCCATTCTATGACTTCCCACACCTAAGTTCTATGACTTCACCCACCTCCATCCTATGACTTCACACCACCATTCTGACTACACACACCTCCATTCTATGACTTCACACACTTCCATTCTATGACTTCACACACTTCCATTCTATGACTTCACACACCTACATTCTATGACTTCACACATCCATTTTGACTTCACACCCCTCCAATATATGACTTCAAACAGCTCAATCCTCTGACTTCACACACCTCCATTCTATGACTTTAAACCCGTCCATTCAGTGACTTCACACACCTCCATTCTATGACTTCACAAACCTCCATTCTATGACTTCACACACCTCCACTCTATGACTTCACACTTCTCCATTCTATGACTTCCCACACCTAATTTCTATGACTTCACCCACCTCCATCCTATGACTTCACACCACCATTCTGACTACACACACCTCCATTCTATGACTTCACACACCTCCATTCTGACTTCACACACCTCCATTCTGTGAATTCACACACCTCCATTCTATGATTTCACACACCTCCATTCTGTGACTTCACACACCTCCATTCTATGACTTCACACACCTCCATTCTATGACTTCACACACCTCCATTCTATGACTTCACATACCTCCATTCTATGACTTCACACACCTACATTGTGACTTCACACACCTCCATTCTATGAGTTCACACACCTGCATTGTGATTCACACACCTCCATTCTATGACTTCACACACCTCCATTCTGACCTCACACACCTCCATTCTGACTTCACACACCTAAATTCTGTGACTTCACATCTCCATTCTATGATTTCACACACCTCCCTTCTATTACTTCACTCACCTCCATTCTATGACTTCACACACCTCCTTTCTGAGTTGACACACCTCCATTCTATGACTTCACACACCTCCAATCTGAATTCACACACCTCCATTCAATGACTTCACCCACCTCCATTCTAGGACTTCACACACCTACATTCTCTGACTTCACATTCCTCTAATTTGATTTCTCATACCTCCATTCTATGACTTCACAAACCTCCCTTCGGTGACTTCACAATACTCCATTCTATGACTTCACACATCTACATTCTATGACTTCACACACCTCAATTCTGACTCACACAACTCCATTCTGTGACTTCACAAAACTCCATTCTATGATTTCACATATCTCCATAATATGACTTCACACAACTCCATCTATGACTTCACACACCTCCATTCTGAGTTCACACACCTCCATTCTGTGACTTCACACACCTCCATTCTATGACCTCACAAACTTTCATTGTGACGTCACACACCTCCATTCTATGAGTTCACACACCTCCATTCTATGACTTCACACACCTACATTCTGACTTCACACACCTCCACTCTATGACTTCACACTTCTCCATTCTATGACTTCCCACACCTAAGTTCTATGACTTCACACACCTCCATTCTGTGACTTCACACACCTCCATTCTATGATTTCACACACCTCCATTCTGTGACTTCACACACCTCCATTCTATGACTTCACACACCTCCATTCTGTGACTTCACACACCTCCATTCTGAGTTCACACATCTCCATTCTGTGACTTGTCACACCTCGATTTCGTGACTTCACACACCTCCAATCTGTGACTTCACACACTTTCATTCTATGACTTCACACACCTCCATTCTATGACTTCACACACCTCCATTCTGTGACTTCACACACCTCCATTCTATGACCTCACACACCCTCATTCTATGATTTCACACACCTCCATTCTATGACTTCACACATCCATTTTGATTGCACACACCTCCAATATATGACTTCAAACACCTCAATTTCTGACTTCACACACCTCCATTCTATGACTTCATACCGTCCATTCTGTGACTTCACACACCTCCATTCTATGACTTCACACACTTCCATTCTATGACTTCACACACCTCCATTCTGTGACTATAGACACCTCCATTCTGGGTTCACACACCTCCATTCTGTGACTTCACACACCTCCATTCTATGACTTCACACACCTTCATTCTTAATTCACAAACACCCATTCTATGACTTCACACACCTCCATTCTATGACTTCACACACCTCCATTCTGTGACTTCACACACCTCCATTCTATGACTTCACACACCTCCATTCTGACTTCACACACCTCCATTCTATGACTTCACACACCTCCATTCTGTATTCACACAGCTCAATTCTGTGACTTCACAAAATTCCATTCTGACTTCACACACATCCATTGTATGAATTCACACACCTCCATTCTATGAGTTCACACACCTCCATTCTATGACTTCACACACCTCCATTCTGACTTCACACACCTCTATTCTATGACTTCGAACACCTACATTCTGACTTCACACACCTCCATTCTATGACTTCACAGACCTCGAATCTTTGACTTCACTCACCTCCACTCTATGACTTCACAATTCTCCATTCTATGACTTCCCACACCTAATTTCTATGACTTCACCCACCTCCATCCTATGACTTCACACCACCATTCTGACTACACACACCTCCATTCTATGACTTCACACACCTCCATTCTGACTTCACACACCTCCATTCTGTGAATTCACACACCTCCATTCTATGATTTCACAAACCTCCATTCTGTGACTTCACACACCTCCATTCTATGACTTCACACACCTCCATTCTATGACTTCACACATCTCCATTCTGTCCTCACACAACTCCATTCTGACTTCACACACCTAAATTCTGTGACTTCACATCTCCATTCTATGATTTCACACACCTCCATTCTATGACTTCACTCACCTCCATTCTATGACTTCACACACCTCCTTTCTGAGTTGACACACCTCCATTCTATGACTTCACACACCTCCATTCTCTGACTTCACATTCCTCTAATTTGATTTCTCATACCTCCATTCTATGACTTCACAAACCTCCCTTCGGTGACTTCACAATACTCCATTCTATGACTTCACACATCTACATTCTATGACTTCACACACCTCAATTCTGACTCACACAACTCCATCCTGTGACTTCACAAAACTCCATTCTATGATTTCACATATCTCCATAATATGACTTCACACACCTCCATCTATGACATCACACACCTCCATTCTGAGTTCACACACCTCCATTCTGTGACTTCACACACCTCCATTCTATGACCTCACAAAGTTTCATTGTGACGTCACACACCGCCATTCTAAGAGTTCACACACCTCCATTCTATGACTTCACACACCTACATTCTGACTTCACACACCTCCACTCTTTGACTTCACACTTCTCCATTCTATGACTTCCCACACCTAAGTTCTATGACTTCACCCACCTCCATTCTATGACTTCACACCTCCATTCTGACTTCACACACCTCCATTATGACTTCACACACCTCCATTCTGACTTCACACACCTCCATTCTGTGACTTCACACACCTCCATTCTATGATTTCTCACACCTCCATTCTGTGACTTCACACACCTCCATTTTATGACTTCACACACCTCCATTCTGTGACTTCACACACCTCCATTCTATGACCTCACACACCCTCATTCTATGATTTCACACACCTCCATTCTATGACTTCACACATCCATGTTGATTGCACACACCTCCAATATATGACTTCAAACACCTCAATTTCTGACTTCACACACCTCCATTCTATGACTTCATGCCGTCCATTCTGTGACTTCACACACCTCCATTCTATGACTTCACACACTTCCATTCTATGACTTCACACACCTCCATTCTGTGACTATACACACCTCCATTCTGGGTTCACACACCTCCGTTCTGTGACTTCACACTCCTGCAATCTGTGACTTCCCACACCTCCATTCTGTGACTTCACACACCTCCATTCTATGACTTCACACACCTTCATTCTTAATTCACAAACACCCATTCTATGACTTCACACACCTCCATTCTATGACTTCACACACCTCCATTCTGTGACTTCACACACCTCCATTCTATGACTTCACACACCTCCATTCTGACTTCACACACCTCCATTCTGTGACTTCACACACCTCCATTCTGAATTCACACAGCTCAATTGTGTGACTTCACAAAATTCCATTCTGACTTCACAGACATCCATTGTATGAATTCACACACCTCCATTCTGTGACTTCACACACTTCCTTTGTGACGTCACACATCTCCATTCTATGAGTTCACCCACCTCCATTCTATGACTTCACACACCTCCATTCTGACTTCACAAACCTCTAATCTATGAATTCGCACACCTCCATTCTGACATCACACACCTCCAATCTATGACTTCACAGACCTCGAATCTGTGACTTCACTCACCTCAACTCTATGACTTCACACTCCTCCATTCTATGACTTCCCACACCTCGTTTCTATGACTTCACCCACCTTCATTCTATGACTTCACACCTCCATTCTTACTTCACACACTTCCATTCAGTGACTTCACACACCTCCATTCAATGACTTCACACACCTCCATTCTATGACTTCACACACCTTCATTCTTACTTCAGAAACATCCATTCTATGACCTCTCACACCTCCATCTATGACTTCACAAACCTCCATTCTGTGACTTCACACACCTCCATACTGAGTTCACAAAACTCCATTCGGTGACTTAAACACCTCCATTCTGACTTCACACACCTCCATTCTATGACTTCACACACCTCCATTCTGTGACTTCACACACTTCCATTCTGAGTTCACACACCTCCATTCTGTGACTTCACACACCTCCATTCTATGACTTCACACACCTACATTCTATGACTCACACATCCATTTTGACGTCACACCCCTCCAATATATGACTTCAAACAGCTCAATTCTCTGACTTCACACACCTCCATTCTATGACTTCACCCACCTCCATTCTATGACTTCACCCATCTCCATTCTATGACTTCACACACCTCCGTTCTATGACTTCACCCACCTCCATTCTATGACTTCACCCACCTCCATTCTATGACTTCACACACCTACATTCTCCGACTTCACACCCCTCTAATTTGATTTCTCATGCCTCCATTCTATGACTTCACAAACCTCACTTCGTTGACTTCACAATACTCCATTCTATGACATCACACATCTACATTCTATGACTTCACACACCTCAATTCTGACTCACACAACTCCATTCTGTGACTTCACAAAACTCCATTCTATGATTTCACATATCTCCATACTATGACTCTACACACCTCCATCTATGACTTCACACACCTCCATTCTGAGTGCACACACCTCCATTCTGTGACTTCATATACCTCCATTCTGACTTCACACACCTCCATTGTATGACTTCACACACCTCCATTCTGTGACTTCACACACCTCCATTCTATGACTTCACAAACTTCCATTGTGACGTCACACACCTCCATTCTATGAGTTCACACACCTCCATTCTATGACTTCTCTCACCTCCATTCTATGACTTCACAGAACTCCTTTCTAACATGACACACCTCCGTTCTATGACTTCACACACCTCCAATCTGAATTCACACACCTCCATTCTATGACTTCACCCACCTCCATTCTATGACTTCACACACCTCCATTCTCCGACTTCACTCCCCTCTAATTTGATTTCTCATACCTCCGTTCTATGACTTCACAAACCTCCCTTCGGTGACTTCACAATACTCCATTCTATGACTTCACACATCTACATTCTATGACTTCACACACCTCAAATCTGACTCACAAAACTCCATTCTATGACTTCCACACCTCCTTTCTATGAATTCACCCACCTCCAATCTATGACTACACACCTCCATTCTGACTTCACACACCTCCATTCTGTGACTTCACACACCTCCATTCTATAACTTCACACACCTCCATTCCATGACTTTACACACCTCCATTCTGTGACTTCACACACCTCCATTCTATGACTTCACACACTTCCATTGTTACGTCACACACCTCCATTCTATGAGTTCACACACCGCCATTCTGACTTCACACACCTCCATTCTATGACTTCACACACCTCCATTCTGACTTCACACACCTTCTTTCTGTGACTTCACACACCTCCAATCAATGACTTGACACACCTACATTCTTTGACTTCACACACCTCAAATCTGACATCACACACCTCCATTCTATGATTTCACAGACCTCGAATCTGTGACTTCACTCACCTGCAGTCTATGACTTCACACTCCTCCATTCTATGACTTCCCACACCTCCTCTCTATGAATTCACCCACCTCCAATCTATGACTACACACCTCCATTCTGACTTCACACACCTCCATTCTGTGACGTCACACACCTCCATTCTATAACTTCACACACCTCCATTCTATGACTTCACACACTTCCATTCTATGAGTTCACACACCTACATTCTTTGACTTCACACACCTAAATTCTGAGTTGACACACCTCCATTCTGTGACTTCACACACCTCCATTCTGACTTCACACAGCTCCATTCTATGACTTCACAAACCTCCATTCTTTGACATCACACACCTCCATTCTATGACTTCACACACCTTCATTCTTACTTTACACACCTCCATTCTGTGACTTCACATACCTCCATTCAATGACTTCACACACCTCCATTCTATGACTTCACACACCTCCATTCTGTGACTTCACACACCTCCCATTCTATGACTTCACACACTTCCGTTTTGATGTCACACACCTCCATTCTATGAGTTCTCACACCTGCATTCTGACTTCACACACCTCCATTCTATGACTTCACACACCTCCATTCTGAATTCACACAGCTCCCATTCTGTGCCCTCACAAAACTCTATTCTATGATTTCACACAACTCCATACTATGACTTCACACAACTCCATCTATGACTTCACACACCTCCATTCTGACTTCACACAGCTCTATTCCATGACTTCGCATACCTCCATTTTGACATCACACACCTCCATTCTCCGACTTCACAGCCCTCTAATTTGATTTCTCATACCTCCATTCTATGACTTCACAAAAATCCCTTCGGTGACTTCACAATACTCCATTCTATGACTTCACACATCTACATTCTATGACTTCACACACCTCAATTCTGACTCACACAACTCCATTTTTGACTTCACAAAATTCCATTCTATCATTTCACATATCTCCATACTATGACTTCACACACCTCCATCTATGACTTCACACACCTCCATTCTGTGACTTCAAACACCTCCATTCGATGACTTCCCACACCTCCTTTCTATGAATTCACCCACCTCCAATTTATGACTACAAACCCCCATTCTGACTTCACACACCTCCATTCTGTGACTTCACACACCTCCATTCTATGACTTCACACACTTCCATTGTTACGTCACACACCTCCATTCTATGAGTTCACACACCGCCATTCTGACTTCACACACCTCCATTCTATGACTTCACACACCTCCATTCTGACTTCACACACCTTCTTTCTGTGACTTCACACACCTCCAATCAATGACTTGACACACCTACATTCTTTGACTTCACACACCTCAAATCTGACATCACACACCTCCATTCTATGATTTCACAGACCTCGAATCTGTGACTTCACTCACCTGCAGTCTATGACTTCACACTCCTCCATTCTATGACTTCCCACACCTCCTCTCTATGAATTCACCCACCTCCAATCTATGACTACACACCTCCATTCTGACTTCACACACCTCCATTCTGTGACGTCACACACCTCCATTCTATAACTTCACACACCTCCATTCTATGACTTCACACACTTCCATTCTATGAGTTCACACACCTACATTCTTTGACTTCACACACCTAAATTCTGAGTTGACACACCTCCATTCTGTGACTTCACACACCTCCATTCTGACTTCACACAGCTCCATTCTATGACTTCACAAACCTCCATTCTTTGACATCACACACCTCCATTCTATGACTTCACACACCTTCATTCTTACTTTACACACCTCCATTCTGTGACTTCACATACCTCCATTCAATGACTTCACACACCTCCATTCTATGACTTCACACACCTCCATTCTGTGACTTCACACACCTCCATTCTATGACTTCACACACTTCCGTTTTGATGTCACACACCTCCATTCTATGAGTTCTCACACCTGCATTCTGACTTCACACACCTCCATTCTATGACTTCACACACCTCCATTCTGAATTCACACAGCTCCATTCTGTGCCCTCACAAAACTCTATTCTATGATTTCACACAACTCCATACTATGACTTCACACAACTCCATCTATGACTTCACACACCTCCATTCTGACTTCACACAGCTCTATTCCATGACTTCGCATACCTCCATTTTGACATCACACACCTCCATTCTCCGACTTCACAGCCCTCTAATTTGATTTCTCATACCTCCATTCTATGACTTCACAAAAATCCCTTCGGTGACTTCACAATACTCCATTCTATGACTTCACACATCTACATTCTATGACTTCACACACCTCAATTCTGACTCACACAACTCCATTTTTGACTTCACAAAATTCCATTCTATCATTTCACATATCTCCATACTATGACTTCACACACCTCCATCTATGACTTCACACACCTCCATTCTGTGACTTCAAACACCTCCATTCGATGACTTCCCACACCTCCTTTCTATGAATTCACCCACCTCCAATTTATGACTACAAACCCCCATTCTGACTTCACACACCTCCATTCTGTGACTTCACACACCTCCATTCTATGACTTCACACACTTCCATTGTTACGTCACACACCTCCATTCTATGAGTTCACACACCGCCATTCTGACTTCACACACCTCCATTCTATGACTTCACACACCTCCATTCTGACTTCACACACCTTCTTTCTGTGACTTCACACACCTCCAATCAATGACTTGACACACCTACATTCTTTGACTTCACACACCTCAAATCTGACATCACACACCTCCATTCTATGATTTCACAGACCTCGAATCTGTGACTTCACTCACCTGCAGTCTATGACTTCACACTCCTCCATTCTATGACTTCCCACACCTCCTCTCTATGAATTCACCCACCTCCAATCTATGACTACACACCTCCATTCTGACTTCACACACCTCCATTCTGTGACGTCACACACCTCCATTCTATAACTTCACACACCTCCATTCTATGACTTCACACACTTCCATTCTATGAGTTCACACACCTACATTCTTTGACTTCACACACCTAAATTCTGAGTTGACACACCTCCATTCTGTGACTTCACACACCTCCATTCTGACTTCACACAGCTCCATTCTATGACTTCACAAACCTCCATTCTTTGACATCACACACCTCCATTCTATGACTTCACACACCTTCATTCTTACTTTACACACCTCCATTCTGTGACTTCACATACCTCCATTCAATGACTTCACACACCTCCATTCTATGACTTCACACACCTCCATTCTGTGACTTCACACACCTCCATTCTATGACTTCACACACTTCCGTTTTGATGTCACACACCTCCATTCTATGAGTTCTCACACCTGCATTCTGACTTCACACACCTCCATTCTATGACTTCACACACCTCCATTCTGAATTCACACAGCTCCATTCTGTGCCCTCACAAAACTCTATTCTATGATTTCACACAACTCCATACTATGACTTCACACAACTCCATCTATGACTTCACACACCTCCATTCTGACTTCACACAGCTCTATTCCATGACTTCGCATACCTCCATTCTGACATCACACACCTCCATTCTCCGACTTCACAGCCCTCTAATTTGATTTCTCATACCTCCATTCTATGACTTCACAAAAATCCCTTCGGTGACTTCACAATACTCCATTCTATGACTTCACACATCTACATTCTATGACTTCACACACCTCAATTCTGACTCACACAACTCCATTCTGTGACTTCAAAAAATTCCATTCTATCATTTCACATATCTCCATACTATGACTTCACACACCTCCATCTATGACTTCACACACCTCCATTCTGTGACTTCAAACACCTCCATTCGATGACTTCCCACACCTCCTTTCTATGAATTCACCCACCTCCAATTTATGACTACAAACCCCCATTCTGACTTCACACACCTCCACTCTGTGACTTCACACACCTCCATTCTATAACTTCACAGAGATCCATTCTATGACTTCACACACCACCATTCTATGACTCCACACACCTCCATTCTTTGACTTCACACACCTAAATTCTGAGTTGATACACCTCCATTCTGTGACTTCACACACCTCCATTCTGACTTCACACAGCTCCATTCTATGACTTCACACACCTCCATTCTTTGACATCACAGACATCCATTCTATGACTTCATACACCATCATTCTTACTTTACAAACATCCATTCTATAACTTCACACACCTCCATTCCATGACTTTACACACCTCCATTCCATGACTTCACATACCTCCATTCTATGACTTCACACACCTCCATTCTGTGACTTCACACACCTCGATTCTATGACTTCACACACTTCCATTGTGATGTCACACACCTCCATTCTATGAGTTCACACACCTCCATTCTGAATTTACACACCTCCATTCTATGACTTCACACACCTCCATTCTGAATTCACACAGCTCCATTCTGTGACTTCACAAAACTCCATTCTATGATTTCACACACCTCCATAATATGACTTCACACAACCCAATCTATGACTACACACAACTCCATTCTGACTTCACACACTTCTATTCTATGACTTCGAACACCTACATTCTGACTTCACACATCTCCATTCTATGACTTCACAGACCTCGAATCTTTGACTTCACTCACCTCCACTCTATGACTTCACACTTCTCCATTCTATGACTTCCCACACCTAATTTCTATGACTTCACCGACCTCCATCCTATGACTTCACATCACCATTCTGACTACACACACCTCCATTCTATGACTTCACACACCTCCATTCTATGATTTCACACACCTCCATTCTGTGACTTCACACACCTCCATTCTATGACTTCACACACCTACATTGTGACTTCACACACCTCCATTCTATGAGTTCACACACCTGCATTGTGACTTCACACACCTCCATTCTATGACTTCACACACCTCCATTCTGACCTCACACACCTCCATTCTGACTTCACACACCTAAATTCTATGACTTCACACACCTCCATTCTATGATGTCACATCACGCTCCATTCTATGACTTCACTCACTTCCATTCTATGACTTCACACACCTCCTTTCTGATTTGACACACCTCCATTCTATGACTTCACATACCTCCAATCTGAATTCACACACCTCCATTCAATGACTTCACCCACCTCCATTCTATGACTTCACACACCTACATTCTCCGACTTCACATTCCTCTAATTTGATTTCTCATACCTCCATTCTATGACTTCACAAACCTCCCTTCGGTGACTTCACAATACTCCATTCTATGACTTCACACATCTACATTCTATGACTTCACACACCTCAATTCTGACTCACACAACTCCATTCTGTGACTTCACAAAACTCCATTCTATGATTTCACATATCTCCATAATATGACTTCACACACCTCCATCTATGACTTCACACACCTCCATTCTGAGTTCACACACCTCCATTCTGTGACTTCACACACCTCCATTCTATGACCTCACAAACTTTCATTGTGACTCACACACCTCCATTCTATGAGTTCACACACCTCCATTCTATGACTTCACACACCTACATTCTGACTTCACACACCTCCACTCTATGACTTCACACTTCTCCATTCTATGACTTCCCACACCTAAGTTCTATGACTTCACCCACCTCCATTCTATGACTTCACACCTCCATTCTGACTTCACACACCTCCATTCTATGACTTCACACACCTCCATTCTGACTTCACACACCTCCATTCTGTGACTTCACACACCTCCATTCTGAGTTCACACATCTCCATTCTGTGACTTGTCACACCTCGATTCCGTGACTTCACACACCTCCAATCTGTGACTTCACACACTTTCATTCTATGACTTCACACACCTCCATTCTATGACTTCACACACCTCCATTCTGTGACTTCACACACCTCCATTCTATGACCTCACACACCCTCATTCTATGATTTCACACACCTCCATTCTATGACTTCACACATCCATTTTGATTGCACACACCTCCAATATATGACTTCAAACACCTCAATTTCTGACTTCACACACCTCCATTCTATGACTTCATACCGTCCATTCTGTGACTTCACACACCTCCATTCTATGACTTCACACACTTCCATTCTATGACTTCACACACCTCCATTCTGTGACTATACACACCTCCATTCTGGGTTCACACACCTCCATTCTATGACTTCACACTCCTGCAATCTGAGACTTCCCACACCTCCATTCTGTGACTTCACACACCTCCATTCTATGACTTCACACACCTTCATTCTTACTTCAGAAACATCCATTCTATGACCTCACACACCTCCATCTATGACTTCACAAACCTCCATTCTGTGACTTCACACACCTCCATACTGAGTTCACAAAACTCCATTCGGTGACTTAAAACACCTCCATTCTGACTTCACCCACCTCCATTCTATGACTTCACACACCTCCATTCTGACTTCACACACTTCCATTCAGTGACTTCACACACCTCCATTCAATGACTTCACACACCTCCATTCTATGACTTCACACACCTTCATTCTTACTTCAGAAACATCCATTCTATGACCTCACACACCTCCATCTATGACTTCACAAACCTTCATTTTGTGACTTCACACACCTCCATACTGAGTTCGCAAAACTCCATTCGGTGACTTAAAAACACCTCCATTCTGACTTCACACACCTCCATTCTATGACTTCACACACCTCCATTCTGTGACTTCACACACCTCCATTCTGAGTTCACACACCTCCATTCTGTGACTTCACACACCTCCATTCTATGACTTCACACACCTACATTCTATGACTTCACACATCCATTTTGACTTCACACCCCTCCAATATATGACTTCAAACAGCTCAATTCTCTGACTTCACACACCTCCATTCTATGACTTTAAACCCGTCCATTCAGTGACTTCACACACCTCCATTCTATGACTTCACCCACCTCCATTCTATGACTTCACACACCTACATTCTCCGACTTCACATTCCTCTAATTTGATATCTCATACCTCCATTCTATGACTTCACAAACCTCCCTTCGGTGACTTCACAATACTCCATTCTATGACTTCACACATCTACATTCTATGACTTCACACACCTCAATTCTGACTCACACAACTCCATTCTGTGACTTCACAAAACTCCATTCTATGATTTCACATATCTCCATAATATGACTTCACACACCTCCATCTATGACTTCACACACCTCCATTCTGAGTTCACACACCTCCATTCTGTGACTTCACACACCTCCATTCTATGACCTCACAAACTTTCATTGTGACTCACACACCTCCATTCTATGAGTTCACACACCTCCATTCTATGACTTCACACACCTACATTCTGACTTCACACACCTCCACTCTATGACTTCACACTTCTCCATTCTATGACTTCCCACACCTAAGTTCTATGACTTCACCCACCTCCATTCTATGACTTCACACCTCCATTCTGACTTCACACACCTCCATTCTATGACTTCACACACCTCCATTCTGACTTCACACACCTCCATTCTGTGACTTCACACACCTCCATTCTGAGTTCACACATCTCCATTCTGTGACTTGTCACACCTCGATTCCGTGACTTCACACACCTCCAATCTGTGACTTCACACACTTTCATTCTATGACTTCACACACCTCCATTCTATGACTTCACACACCTCCATTCTGTGACTTCACACACCTCCATTCTATGACCTCACACACCCTCATTCTATGATTTCACACACCTCCATTCTATGACTTCACACATCCATTTTGATTGCACACACCTCCAATATATGACTTCAAACACCTCAATTTCTGACTTCACACACCTCCATTCTATGACTTCATACCGTCCATTCTGTGACTTCACACACCTCCATTCTATGACTTCACACACTTCCATTCTATGACTTCACACACCTCCATTCTGTGACTATACACACCTCCATTCTGGGTTCACACACCTCCATTCTATGACTTCACACTCCTGCAATCTGAGACTTCCCACACCTCCATTCTGTGACTTCACACACCTCCATTCTATGACTTCACACACCTTCATTCTTACTTCAGAAACATCCATTCTATGACCTCACACACCTCCATCTATGACTTCACAAACCTCCATTCTGTGACTTCACACACCTCCATACTGAGTTCACAAAACTCCATTCGGTGACTTAAAACACCTCCATTCTGACTTCACCCACCTCCATTCTATGACTTCACACACCTCCATTCTGACTTCACACACTTCCATTCAGTGACTTCACACACCTCCATTCAATGACTTCACACACCTCCATTCTATGACTTCACACACCTTCATTCTTACTTCAGAAACATCCATTCTATGACCTCACACACCTCCATCTATGACTTCACAAACCTTCATTTTGTGACTTCACACACCTCCATACTGAGTTCGCAAAACTCCATTCGGTGACTTAAAACACCTCCATTCTGACTTCACACACCTCCATTCTATGACTTCACACACCTCCATTCTGTGACTTCACACACCTCCATTCTGAGTTCACACACCTCCATTCTGTGACTTCACACACCTCCATTCTATGACTTCACACACCTACATTCTATGACTTCACACATCCATTTTGACTTCACACCCCTCCAATATATGACTTCAAACAGCTCAATTCTCTGACTTCACACACCTCCATTCTATGACTTTAAACCCGTCCATTCAGTGACTTCACACACCTCCATTCTATGACTTCACCCACCTCCATTCTATGACTTCACACACCTACATTCTCCGACTTCACATTCCTCTAATTTGATATCTCATACCTCCATTCTATGACTTCACAAACCTCCCTTCGGTGACTTCACAATACTCCATTCTATGACTTCACACATCTACATTCTATGACTTCACACACCTCAATTCTGACTCACACAACTCCATTCTGTGACTTCACAAAACTCCATTCTATGATTTCACATATCTCCATAATATGACTTCACACACCTCCATCTATGACTTCACACACCTCCATTCTGAGTTCACACACCTCCATTCTGTGACTTCACACACCTCCATTCTATGACCTCACAAACTTTCATTGTGACTCACACACCTCCATTCTATGAGTTCACACACCTCCATTCTATGACTTCACACACCTACATTCTGACTTCACACACCTCCACTCTATGACTTCACACTTCTCCATTCTATGACTTCCCACACCTAAGTTCTATGACTTCACCCACCTCCATTCTATGACGTCACACCTCCATTCTGACTTCACACACCTCCATTCTATGACTTCACACACCTCCATTCTGACTTCACACACCTCCATTCTGTGACTTCACACACCTCCATTCTGAGTTCACACATCTCCATTCTGTGACTTGTCACACCTCGATTCCGTGACTTCACACACCTCCAATCTGTGACTTCACACACTTTCATTCTATGACTTCACACACCTCCATTCTATGACTTCACACACCTCCATTCTGTGACTTCACACACCTCCATTCTATGACCTCACACACCCTCATTCTATGATTTCACACACCTCCATTCTATGACTTCACACATCCATTTTGATTGCACACACCTCCAATATATGACTTCAAACACCTCAATTTCTGACTTCACACACCTCCATTCTATGACTTCATACCGTCCATTCTGTGACTTCACACACCTCCATTCTATGACTTCACACACTTCCATTCTATGACTTCACACACCTCCATTCTGTGACTATACACACCTCCATTCTGGGTTCACACACCTCCATTCTATGACTTCACACTCCTGCAATCTGAGACTTCCCACACCTCCATTCTGTGACTTCACACACCTCCATTCTATGACTTCACACACCTTCATTCTTACTTCAGAAACATCCATTCTATGACCTCACACACCTCCATCTATGACTTCACAAACCTCCATTCTGTGACTTCACACACCTCCATACTGAGTTCACAAAACTCCATTCGGTGACTTAAAACACCTCCATTCTGACTTCACCCACCTCCATTCTATGACTTCACACACCTCCATTCTGACTTCACACACTTCCATTCAGTGACTTCACACACCTCCATTCAATGACTTCACACACCTCCATTCTATGACTTCACACACCTTCATTCTTACTTCAGAAACATCCATTCTATGACCTCACACACCTCCATCTATGACTTCACAAACCTTCATTTTGTGACTTCACACACCTCCATACTGAGTTCGCAAAACTCCATTCGGTGACTTAAAACACCTCCATTCTGACTTCACACACCTCCATTCTATGACTTCACACACCTCCATTCTGTGACTTCACACACCTCCATTCTGAGTTCACACACCTCCATTCTGTGACTTCACACACCTCCATTCTATGACTTCACACACCTACATTCTATGACTTCACACATCCATTTTGACTTCACACCCCTCCAATATATGACTTCAAACAGCTCAATTCTCTGACTTCACACACCTCCATTCTATGACTTTAAACCCGTCCATTCAGTGACTTCACACACCTCCATTCTATGACTTCACCCACCTCCATTCTATGACTTCACACACCTACATTCTCCGACTTCACACCCCTCTAATTTGATTTCTCATACCTCCATTCTATGACTTCACAAACCTCACTTGGGTGTCTTCACAATACTCCATTCTATGACTTCACACATCTACATTCTATGACTTCACACACCTCAATTCTGACTCACACAACTCCATTCTGTGACTTCGCAAAACTCCATTCTATCATTTCACATATCTCCATACTATTACTTCACACACCTCCATCTATGACTTCACACACCTCCATTCTGAGTTCACACACCTCCATTCTGTGACTTCACACACCTCCATTCTGACTTCACACACCTCCATTGTATGACTTCACACACCTCCATTCGGTGACTTCACACACCTCCATTCTATGACCTCACAAACTTCCATTGTGACGTCACACACGTCCATTCTATGAGTTCACACACTTCCATTCTATGACTTCACACACCTCCATTCTGACTTCACACACCTCTATTCTATGACTTCGAACACCTACATTCTGACTTCACACACCTCCATTCTATGACTTCACAGACCTCGAATCTTTGACTTCACTCACCTCCACTCTATGACTTCACACTTCTCCATTCTATGACTTCCCACACCTAATTTCTATGACTTCACCCAACTCCATCCTATGACTTCACAACACCATTCTGACTACACACACCTCCATTCTATGACTTCACATACCTCCATTCTGACTTCACACACCTCCATTCTGTGAATTCACACACCTCCATTCTATGATTTCACACACCACCATTCTGTGACTTCACACACCTCCATTCTATGACTTCACACACCTCCATTCTATGACTTCACACACCTACATTGTGACTTCACACACCTCCATTCTATGAGTTCACACACCTGAATTGTGATTCACACATCTACATTCTATGACTTCACACACCTCCATTCTGACTTCACACACCTAAATTGTGTGACTTCACATCTCCCTTCTATGATTTCACACACCTCCATTCTATGACTTCACTCACCTCCATTCTATGACTTCACACACCTCCTTTCTGAGTTGACACACCTCCATTCTATGACTTCATACACCTCCAATCTGAATTCACACACCTCCATTCAATGACTTCACCCACCTCCATTCTATGACTTCACACACCTCCATTCTCTGACTTCACAAACCTCACTTCGGTGACTTCACAATACTCCATTCTATGACTTCACACATCTACATTCTATGACTTCACACACCTCAATTCTGACTCACACAACTCCATTCTGTGACTTCACAAAACTCCATTCTATGATTTCACATATCTCCATAATATGACTTCACACACCTCCATCTATGACTTCACACACCTCCATTCTGAGTTCACACACCTCCATTCTGTGACTTCACACACCTCCATTCTATGACCTCACAAACTTTCATTGTGACGTCACACACCTCCATTCTATGAGTTCACACACCTCCATTCTATGACTTCACACACCTACATTCTGACTTCACACACCTCCACTCTATGACTTCACACTTCTCCATTCTATGACTTCCCACACCTATGTTCTATGACTTCACCCACCTCCATTCTATGACTTCACACCTCCATTCTGACTTCACACACCTCCATTCTATGACTTCACACACCTTCGTTCTGACTTCACACACCTCCATTCTGTGACTTCACACACCTGCATTCTATGATTTCACACACCTCCATTCTGTGAGTTCACACACCTCCATTCTATGACTTCACACACCTCCATTCTGTGACTTCACACACCTCCATTCTGAGTTCAAACATCTCCATTCTGTGACTTGTCACACCTCGATTCCGTGACTTCACACACCTCCAATCTGTGACTTCACACACTTTCATTCTATGACTTCACACACCTCCATTCTATGACTTCACACACCTCCATTCTGTGACTTCACACACCTCCACTCTATGACCTCACACACCCTCATTCTATGATTTCACACACCTCCATTCTATGACTTCACACATCCATTTTGATTGCACACACCTCCAATATATGACTTCAAACACCTCAATTTCTGACTTCACACACCTCCATTCTATGACTTCATACCGTCCATTCTGTGACTTCACACACCTCCATTCTATGACTTCACACACTTCCATTCTATGACTTCACACACCTCCATTCTTTGACTTTACACACCTCCATTCTGGGTTCACACACCTCCATTCTGTGACTTCACACTCCTGCAATCTGTGACTTCCCACACCTCCATTCTGTGACTTCACACACCTCCATTCTATGACTTCACACACCTTCATTCTTAATTCACAAACACCCATTCTATGACTTCACACACCTCCATTCTATGACTTCACACACCTCCATTCTGTGACTTCACACACCTCCATTCTATGATTTCACACACCTCCATTCTGACTTCACACACCTCCATTCTATGACTTCACACACCTCCATTCTGTATTCACACAGCTCAATTCTGTGACTTCACAAAATTCCATTCTGACTTCACACACATCCATTGTATGAATTCACACACCTCCATTCTGTGACTTCACACCCTTCCATTGTGACGTCACACACCTCCATTCTATGAGTTAACCCACCTCCATTCTATGACTTCACACACCTCCATTCTGACTTCACAAACCTCTATTATATGAATTCGCACACCTCCATTCTGACATCACACACCTCCAATCTATGACTTCACAGACCTCGAATCTGTGACTTCACTCACCTCAACTCTATGACTTCACACTCCTCCATTCTATGACTTCCCACACCTCCTTTCTATGACTTCACCCACCTTCATTCTATGACTTCACACCTCCATTCTTACTTCACACACTTCCATTCAGTGACTTCACAAACCTCCATTCAATGACTTCACAAACCTCCATTCTATGACTTCACATACCTTCATTATTACTTCAGAAACATCCATTCTCTGACCTCACACACCTCCATCTATGACTTCACAAACCTCCATTCTGTGACTTCACACACCTCCATACTGAGTACACAAAACTCCATTCGGTGACTTTAAACACCTCCATTCTGACTTCACACACCTCCATTCTATGACTTCACACACCTCCATTCTGTGCCTTCACACACTTCCTTTCTGAGTTCACACACCTCCATTCTGTGACTTCACACACCTCCATTCTATGACTTCACACACCTACATTCTATGACTTCACACATCCATTTTGATTTCACACCCCTCCAATATATGACTTCAAGCAGCTCAAATCTCTGACTTCACACACCTCCATTCTATGACTTTAAACCCGTCCATTCAGTGACCTCACACACCTCCGTTCTATGACTTCACCCACCTCCATTCTATGACTTCACCCACCTCCATTCTATGACTTCACACACCTACATTCTCCGACTTCACACCCCTCTAATTTGATTTCTCATACCTCCATTCTATGACTTCACAAACCTCACTTCGTTGACTTCACAATACTCCATTCTATGACTTCACACATCTACATTCTATGACTTCACACACCTCAATTCTGACTCACACAACTCCATTCTGTGACTTGACAAAACTCCATTCTATGATTTCACATATCTCCATACTATGACTCTACACACCTCCATCTATGACTTCACACACCTCCATTCTGAGTGCACACACCTCCATTCTGTGACTTCATATACCTCCATTCTGACTTCACACACCTCCATTGTATGACTTCACACACCTCCATTCTGTGCCTTCACACACCTCCATTCTATGACTTCACAAACTTCCATTGTGACGTCACACACCTCCATTCTATGAGTTCACACACCTCCATTCTATGACTTCACAGACCTCGAATCTTTGACTTCACTCACCTCCACTCTATGACTTCACACTTCTCCATTCTATGACTTCCCACACCTAATTTCTATGACTTCACCCAACTCCATCCTATGACTTCACAACACCATTCTGACTACACACACCTCCATTCTATGACTTCACATACCTCCATTCTGACTTCACACACCTCCATTCTGTGAATTCACACACCTCCATTCTATGATTTCACACACCTCCATTCTATGACTTCACACACCTCCATTCTATGACTTCACACACCTCCATTCTATGACTTCACACACCTACATTGTGACTTCACACACCTCCATTCTATGAGTTCACACACCTGAATTGTGATTCACACACCTCCATTCTATGACTTCACACACCTCCATTCTGACTTCACACACCTAAATTGTGTGACTTCACATCTCCATTCTATGATTTCACACACCTCCATTCTATGACTTCACTCACCTCCATTCTATGACTTCACACACCTCCTTTCTGAGTTGACACACCTCCATTCTATGACTTCATACACCTCCAATCTGAATTCACACACCTCCATTCAATGACTTCACCCACCTCCATTCTATGACTTCACACACCTCCATTCTCTGACTTCACATTCCTCTAATTTGATTTCTCATACCTCCATTCTATGACTTCACAAACCTCGCTTCGGTGACTTCACAATACTCCATTCTATGACTTCACACATCTACATTCAATGACTTCACACACCTCAATTCTGACTGACACACCTCCATTCTGTGACTTCACAAAACTCCATTCTATGATTTCACATATCTCCATAATATGACTTCACACACCTCCATCTATGACTTCACACACCTCCATTCTGAGTTCACACACCTCCATTCTGTGACTTCACACACCTCCATTCTATGACCTCACAAACTTTCATTGTGACGTCACACACCTCCATTCTATGAGTTCACACACCTCCATTCTATGACTTCACACACCTACATTCTGACTTCACACACCTCCACTCTATGACTTCACACTTCTCCATTCTATGACTTCCCACACCTAAGTTCTATGACTTCACCCACCTCCATTCTATGAATTCACACCTCCATTCTGACTTCACACACCTCCATTCTATGACTTCACACACCTTCGTTCTGACTTCACACTCCTCCATTCTGTGACTTCACACACCTGCATTCTATGATTTCACACACCTCCATTCTGTGAGTTCACACACCTCCATTCTATGACTTCACACACCTCCATTCTGTGACTTCACACACCTCCATTCTGAGTTCACACATCTCCATTCTGTGACTTGTCACACCTCGATTCCGTGACTTCACACACCTCCAATCTGTGACTTCACACACTTTCATTCTATGACTTCACACACCTCCATTCTATGACTTCACACACCTCCATTCTGTGACTTCACACACCTCCACTCTATGACCTCACACACCCTCATTCTATGATTTCACACACCTCCATTCTATGACTTCACACATCCATTTTGATTGCACACACCTCCAATATATGACTTCAAACACCTCAATTTCTGACTTCACACACCTCCATTCTATGACTTCATACCGTCCATTCTGTGACTTCACACACCTCCATTCTATGACTTCACACACTTCCATTCTATGACTTCACACACCTCCACTCAGTGACTTTACACACCTCCATTCTGGGTTCACACACCTCCATTCTGTGACTTCACACTCCTGCAATCTGTGACTTCCCACACCTCCATTCTGTGACTTCACACACCTCCATTCTATGACTTCACACACCTTCATTCTTAATTCACAAACACCCATTCTATGACTTCACACACCTCCATTCTATGACTTCACACACCTCCATTCTGTATTCACACAGCTCAATTCTGTGACTTCACAAAATTCCATTCTGACTTCACACACATCCATTGTATGAATTCACACACCTCCATTCTGTGACTTCACACCCTTCCATTGTGACGTCACACACCTCCATTCTATGAGTTAACCCACCTCCATTCTATGACTTCACACACCTCCATTCTGACTTCACAAACCTCTATTATATGAATTCGCACACCTCCATTCTGACATCACACACCTCCAATCTATGACTTCACAGACCTCGAATCTGTGACTTCACTCACCTCAACTCTATGACTTCACACTCCTCCATTCTATGACTTCCCACACCTCCTTTCTATGACTTCACCCACCTTCATTCTATGACTTCACACCTCCATTCTTACTTCACACACTTCCATTCAGTGACTTCACACACCTCCATTCAATGACTTCACAAACCTCCATTCTATGACTTCACATACCTTCATTATTACTTCAGAAACATCCATTCTCTGACCTCACACACCTCCATCTATGACTTCACAAACCTCCATTCTGTGACTTCACACACCTCCATACTGAGTACACAAAACTCCATTCGGTGACTTTAAACACCTCCATTCTGACTTCACACACCTCCATTCTATGACTTCACACACCTCCATTCTGTGCCTTCACACACTTCCTTTCTGAGTTCACACACCTCCATTCTGTGACTTCACACACCTCCATTCTATGACTTCACACACCTACATTCTATGACTTCACACATCCATTTTGATTTCACACCCCTCCAATATATGACTTCAAGCAGCTCAAATCTCTGACTTCACACACCTCCATTCTATGACTTTAAACCCGTCCATTCAGTGACCTCACACACCTCCGTTCTATGACTTCACCCACCTCCATTCTATGACTTCACCCACCTCCATTCTATGACTTCACACACCTACATTCTCCGACTTCACACCCCTCTAATTTGATTTCTCATACCTCCATTCTATGACTTCACAAACCTCACTTCGTTGACTTCACAATACTCCATTCTATGACTTCACACATCTACATTCTATGACTTCACACACCTCAATTCTGACTCACACAACTCCATTCTGTGACTTGACAAAACTCCATTCTATGATTTCACATATCTCCATACTATGACTCTACACACCTCCATCTATGACTTCACACACCTCCATTCTGAGTGCACACACCTCCATTCTGTGACTTCATATACCTCCATTCTGACTTCACACACCTCCATTGTATGACTTCACACACCTCCATTCTGTGCCTTCACACACCTCCATTCTATGACTTCACAAACTTCCATTGTGACGTCACACACCTCCATTCTATGAGTTCACACACCTCCATTCTATGACTTCACAGACCTCGAATCTTTGACTTCACTCACCTCCACTCTATGACTTCACACTTCTCCATTCTATGACTTCCCACACCTAATTTCTATGACTTCACCCAACTCCATCCTATGACTTCACAACACCATTCTGACTACACACACCTCCATTCTATGACTTCACATACCTCCATTCTGACTTCACACACCTCCATTCTGTGAATTCACACACCTCCATTCTATGATTTCACACACCTCCATTCTGTGACTTCACACACCTCCATTCTATGACTTCACACACCTCCATTCTATGACTTCACACACCTACATTGTGACTTCACACACCTCCATTCTATGAGTTCACACACCTGAATTGTGATTCACACACCTCCATTCTATGACTTCACACACCTCCATTCTGACTTCACACACCTAAATTGTGTGACTTCACATCTCCATTCTATGATTTCACACACCTCCATTCTATGACTTCACTCACCTCCATTCTATGACTTCACACACCTCCTTTCTGAGTTGACACACCTCCATTCTATGACTTCATACACCTCCAATCTGAATTCACACACCTCCATTCAATGACTTCACCCACCTCCATTCTATGACTTCACACACCTCCATTCTCTGACTTCACATTCCTCTAATTTGATTTCTCATACCTCCATTCTATGACTTCACAAACCTCGCTTCGGTGACTTCACAATACTCCATTCTATGACTTCACACATCTACATTCTATGACTTCACACACCTCAATTCTGACTGACACACCTCCATTCTGTGACTTCACAAAACTCCATTCTATGATTTCACATATCTCCATAATATGACTTCACACACCTCCATCTATGACTTCACACACCTCCATTCTGAGTTCACACACCTCCATTCTGTGACTTCACACACCTCCATTCTATGACCTCACAAACTTTCATTGTGACGTCACACACCTCCATTCTATGAGTTCACACACCTCCATTCTATGACTTCACACACCTACATTCTGACTTCACACACCTCCACTCTATGACTTCACACTTCTCCATTCTATGACTTCCCACACCTAAGTTCTATGACTTCACCCACCTCCATTCTATGAATTCACACCTCCATTCTGACTTCACACACCTCCATTCTATGACTTCACACACCTTCGTTCTGACTTCACACTCCTCCATTCTGTGACTTCACACACCTGCATTCTATGATTTCACACACCTCCATTCTGTGAGTTCACACACCTCCATTCTATGACTTCACACACCTCCATTCTGTGACTTCACACACCTCCATTCTGAGTTCACACATCTCCATTCTGTGACTTGTCACACCTCGATTCCGTGACTTCACATACCTCCAATCTGTGACTTCACACACTTTCATTCTATGACTTCACACACCTCCATTCTATGACTTCACACACCTCCATTCTGTGACTTCACACACCTCCACTCTATGACCTCACACACCCTCATTCTATGATTTCACACACCTCCATTCTATGACTTCACACATCCATTTTGATTGCACACACCTCCAATATATGACTTCAAACACCTCAATTTCTGACTTCACACACCTCCATTCTATGACTTCATACCGTCCATTCTGTGACTTCACACACCTCCATTCTATGACTTCACACACTTCCATTCTATGACTTCACACACCTCCACTCTGTGACTTTACACACCTCCATTCTGGGTTCACACACCTCCATTCTGTGACTTCACACTCCTGCAATCTGTGACTTCCCACACCTCCATTCTGTGACTTCACACACCTCCATTCTATGACTTCACACACCTTCATTCTTAATTCACAAACACCCATTCTATGACTTCACACACCTCCATTCTATGACTTCACACACCTCCATTCTGTATTCACACAGCTCAATTCTGTGACTTCACAAAATTCCATTCTGACTTCACACACATCCATTGTATGAATTCACACACCTCCATTCTGTGACTTCACACCCTTCCATTGTGACGTCACACACCTCCATTCTATGAGTTAACCCACCTCCATTCTATGACTTCACACACCTCCATTCTGACTTCACAAACCTCTATTATATGAATTCGCACACCTCCATTCTGACATCACACACCTCCAATCTATGACTTCACAGACCTCGAATCTGTGACTTCACTCACCTCAACTCTATGACTTCACACTCCTCCATTCTATGACTTCCCACACCTCCTTTCTATGACTTCACCCACCTTCATTCTATGACTTCACACCTCCATTCTTACTTCACACACTTCCATTCAGTGACTTCACACACCTCCATTCAATGACTTCACAAACCTCCATTCTATGACTTCACATACCTTCATTATTACTTCAGAAACATCCATTCTATGACCTCACACACCTCCATCTATGACTTCACAAAACTCCATTCTGTGACTTCACACACCTCCATACTGAGTACACAAAACTCCATTCGGTGACTTTAAACACCTCCATTCTGACTTCACACACCTCCATTCTATGACTTCACACACCTCCATTCTGTGACTTCACACACTTCCTTTGTGAGTTCACACACCTCCATTCTGTGACTTCACACACCTCCATTCTCTGACTTCACACACCTACATTCTATGACTTCACACATCCATTTTGATTTCACACCCCTCCAATATATGACTTCAAGCAGCTCAAATCTCTGACTTCACACACCTCCATTCTATGACTTTAAACCCGTCCATTCAGTGACTTCACACACCTCCGTTCTATGACTTCACCCACCTCCATTCTATGACTTCACCAACCTCCATTCTATGACTTCACACACCTACATTCTCCGACTTCACACCCCTCTAATTTGATTTCTCATACCTCCATTCTATGACTTCACAAACCTCACTTCGTTGACTTCACAATACTCCATTCTATGACTTCACACATCTACATTCTATGACTTCACACACCTCAATTCTGACTCACACAACTCCATTCTGTGACTTGACAAAACTCCATTCTATGATTTCACATATCTCCATACTATGACTCTACACACCTCCATCTATGACTTCACACACCTCCATTCTGAGTGCACACACCTCCATTCTGTGACTTCATATACCTCCATTCTGACTTCACACACCTCCATTGTATGACTTCACACACCTCCATTCTGTGACTTCACACACCTCCATTCTATGACTTCACAAACTTCCATTGTGACGTCACACACCTCCATTCTATGAGTTCACACACCTCCATTCTATGACTTCTCTCACCTCCATTCTATGACTTCACAGACCTCCTTTCTAACATGACACACCTCCATTCTATGACTTCACACACCTCCAATCTGAATTCACACACCTCCATTCTATGACTTCACCCACCTCCATTCTGTGACTTCACACACCTCCATTCTATGACTTCACACACTTCCATTGTTACGTCACACACCTCCATTCTATTAGTTCACACACCGCCATTCTGACTTCACACACCTCCATTCTATGACTTCACACAACTCCATTCTGACTTCACACACCTTCTTTCTGTGACTTCACACACCTCCATTCAATGACTTGACACACCTACATTCTTTAACTTCACACACCTCAAATCTGACATCACACACCTCCATTCTATGATTTCACAGACCTCGAATCTGTGACTTCACTCACCTGCACTCTATGACTTCACACTCCTCCATTCTATGACTTCCCACACCTCCTTTCTATGAATTCACCCACCTCCAATCTATGACTACACACCTCCATTCTGACTTCACACACCTCCATTCTGTGACTTCACACACCTCCATTCTATAACTTCACACACCTCCATTCTATGACTTCACACACTTCCATTCTATGACTTCACACACCTATATTCTTTGACTTCACACACCTAAATTCTGAGTTGACACACCTCCATTCTGTGACTTCACACACCTCCATTCTGACTTCACACAGCTCCATTCTATGACTTCACAAACCTCCATTCTTTGACATCATACACCTCCATTCTATGACTTCACACACCTTCATTCTTACTTTACGCACCTCCATTCTGTGACTTCACCTACCTCCATTCAATGACTTCACACACCTCCATTCTATGACTTCACACACCTCCATTCTGTGACTTCACACACCTCTATTCTATGACTTCACACACTTCCGTTTTGATGTCACACACCTCCATTCTATGAGTTCACACACCTCCATTCTGACTTCACACACCTCCATTCTATGACTTCACACACCTCCATTCTGTATTCACACAGTTCCATTCTGTGCCCTCACAAAACTCTATTCTATGATTTCACACAACTCCATACTATGACTTCACACAACTCCATCTATGACTTCACACACCTCCATTCTGACTTCACACAGCTCTATTCTATGACTTCGCATACCTCCATTCTGACATCACACACCTCCATTCTCCGACTTCACACCCCTCTAATTTGATTTCTCATACCTCCATTCTATGACTTCACAAAAATCCCTTCGGTGACTTCACAATACTCCTTTCTATGACTTCACACATCCACATTCTATGACTTCACACACCTAAATTCTGACTCACACAACTCCATTCTGTGACTTCACAAAATTCCATTCTATCATTTCACATATCTCCATACTATGACTTCACACACCTCCATCTATGACTTCACACACCTCCATTCTGTGACTTCAAACACCTCCATTCGATGACTTCCCACACCTCCTTTCTATGAATTCACCCACCTCCAATCTATGACTACACACCCCCATTCTGACTTCACACACCTCCATTCTGTGACTTCACACACCTCCATTCTATAACTTCACAGAGCTCCATTCTATGACTTCACACACCACCATTCTATGACTCCACACACCTCCATTCTTTGACTTCACACACCTAAATTCTGAGTTGATACACCTCCATTCTGTGACTTCACACACCTCCATTCTGTCTTCACACAGCTCCATTCTATGACTTCACACACCTCCATTCTTTGACATCACAGACCTCCATTCTATGACTTCACACACCTACATTCTTACCTTACAAACATCCATTCTATAACTTCACACACCTCCATTCCATGACTTTACAAACCTCCATTCCGTGACTTCACATACCTCCATTCTATGACTTCACACACCTCCATTCTGTGACTTCACACACCTCCATTCTATGACTTCACACACTTCCATTGTGACGTCACACACCTCCATTCTATGAGTTCACACACCTCCATTATGACTTTACACACCTCCATTCTATGACTTCACACACCTCCATTCTGAATTCACACAGCTCCATTCTGTGACTTCACAAAACTACATTCTATGATTTCACACACCTCCATACTATGACTTCACACAACTCCATCTATGACTTCACACACCTCCATTCTGACTTCACACACCTCTATTCTATGACTTCGCACACCTCCATTCTGACATCACACACCTCCATTCTATGACTTCACAGACCTCGAAACTGTGACTTCACTCACCTGCACTCTATGACTTCACACTCCTCCATTCTATGACTTCCCACACCTCCTTTCTATGACTTCACCCACCTCCAATCTATGACTACACACCTCCATTCTGACTTCACACACCTCCATTCTGTGACTTCACACACCTCCATTCCATGACTTCACACACCTTCATTTTTACTTCAGAATCATTCACACACCTCCATTCTATGACTTCACAAACCTCCATTCTGTGACTTCACACATGCATTTTGACTTCACACACCTCCAATATATGACTTCAAACACCTCAATTCTGTGACTTCACACAGCTCCATTCTTTGACTTCATAACGTCCATTCTGTGACTTCACACAGCTCCATTCTATGACTTCACAACACTTCCATTCTATGACTTCACACAACTCCATTCTGTGCCTTTACACACCGCAATCTATGACTTCACACACCTCTATTCTGACTTCACACACCTCCATTCTATGACTTCATACACCTCCATTCTGACTTCACACACCTCCATTCTATGACTTCGCACACCTCTCTTCTGATTTCACACACCTCCATTCTGTGATTTCATACACCTCCATTCAATGACTTCACACACCTACATTCTTTGACTTCACACACCTCCAATCTGACATCACACAACTCCATTCTATGATTTCACAGACCTCGATTCTGTGACTTCTCTAACCTGCACTCATTGACTTCACACTCCTCCATTCTATGACTTCACACACCTCCTTTCTATGATTTCACCCACCTCCAATCTATGACTACACACCTCCATTCTGACTTCACACACCTCCATTCTGTGACTTCGCACACCTCCATTCAATGACTTCACACACCTACATTCTTTGACTTCACACACCTGCAATCTGACATCACACAACTCCATTCTGTGATTTCACAGACCTCGAATCTGTGACTTCACTTACCTGCACTCATTGACTTCACACTCCTCCATTCTATGACTACCCACACCTCTTTCTATGACTTCAACCTCCTCCAATCTATGACTACACACCTCCATTCTGACTTCACACACCTCCATTCTGTGACTTCACACACCTCAATTCTGTGACTTCACACACCTCCATTCTATGACTTCACATACCTCCATTCTATGACTTCACACACATCCATTCTGTGACTTCACACACCTCCATTCTATGACTTCACACACCTCCATTGTGACTACACAAACTACCATTCTATGAGTTCACACACCTCCATTCTGACTTCACACACCTCCATTCTATGACTTCACACACCTCCATTCTATGACTTCACACACCTCCTTTCTATGACTTCACCCAACTCCATTCTATGACTTCACACCTCCATTCTGACTTCACACACCTCCATTCTGTGACTCCACACACCTCCATTATATGACTTTACACACCTCCATTCTATGACTTCACACACCTCCATTCTATGCCTTCACAAACCTCCATTTTGTGACTTCACACACTTCCATTCTATGCCTTCACACACCTTCATTCTTACTTCACAAACATACATTCTATGACTTCACACACCTCCATTCTATGACTTCAAACACCTCCATTCTTTGACTTCACACACCTCCATTCTGTGACTTCACACACCTCCACTCTATGACCTCACACACCCTCATTCTATGATTTCACACACCTCCATTCTATGACTTCACACATCCATTTTGATTGCACACACCTCCAATATATGACTTCAAACACCTCAATTTCTGACTTCACACACCTCCATTCTATGACTTCATACCGTCCATTCTGTGACTTCACACACCTCCATTCTATGACTTCACACACTTCCATTCTATGACTTCACACACCTCCACTCTGTGACTTTACACACCTCCATTCTGTGACTTCACACACCTCCATTCTATGACTTCACACACCTTCATTCTTAATTCACAAACACCCATTCTATGACTTCACACACCTCCATTCTATGACTTCACACACCTCCATTCTGTATTCACACAGCTCAATTCTGTGACTTCACAAAGTTCCATTCTGACTTCACACACATCCATTGTATGAATTCACACACCTCCATTCTGTGACTTCACACCCTTCCATTGTGACTTCACACACCTCCATTCTATGAGTTAACCCACCTCCATTCTATGACTTCACACACCTCCATTCTGACTTCACAAACCTCTATTATATGAATTCGCACACCTCCATTCTGACATCACACACCTCTAATCTATGACTTCACAGACCTCGAATCTGTGATTTCACTCACATGCACTCTATGACTTCACACACCTCCATTCTGAATTCACACAGCTCCATTCTGTGCCCTCACAAAACTCTATTCTATGATTTCACACAACTCCATACTATGACTTCACACAACTCCATCTATGACTTCACACACCTCCATTCTGACTTCACACAGCTCTATTCTATGACTTCGCACAGCTCCATTCTGACATCACACACCTCCATTCTATGACTTCACAGACTTCGAATCTGTGATTTCACTCACATGCACTCTATGACTTCACACTCCTCCATTCTATGGCTTCCCACACCTCATTTCTATGACTTCACCCACCTCCAATCGATGACTACACACCTCCATTCTGACTTCAAACACCTCCATTCTCTGACTTCACACACCTCCATTCTATGACTTCACACACCTCCATTCTGAATTCACACAGCTCAATTCTGTGACTTCACAAAATTCCATTCTGACTTCACAGACATCCATTGTATGAATTCACACACCTCCATTCTGTGACTTCACACACTTCCATTGTGACGTCACACACCTCCATTCTATGAGTTCACCCACCTCCATTCTATGACTTCACACTCCTCCATTCTATGGCTTCCCACACCTCATTTCTATGACTTCAACCTCCTCCAATCTATGACTACACACCTCCATTCTGACTTCACACACCTCCATTCTGTGACTTCACACACCTCAATTCTGTGACTTCACACACCTCCATTCTATGACTTCACATACCTCCATTCTATGACTTCACACACCTCCATTCTGTGACTTCACACACCTCCATTCTATGACTTCACACACTTCCATTGTGACGTCACACACCTCCATTCTATGAGTTCACACACCTCCATTATGACTTTACACACCTCCATTCTATGACTTCACACAACTCCATTCTGACTTCACACACCTTCTTTCTGTGACTTCACACACCTCCATTCAATGACTTGACACACCTACATTCTTTAACTTCACACACCTCAAATCTGACATCACACACCTCCATTCTATGATTTCACAGACCTCGAATCTGTGACTTCACTCACCTGCACTCTATGACTTCACACTCCTCCATTCTATGACTTCCCACACCTCCTTTCTATGAATTCACCCACCTCCAATCTATGACTACACACCTCCATTCTGACTTCACACACCTCCATTCTGTGACTTCACACACCTCCATTCTATAACTTCACACACCTCCATTCTATGACTTCACACACTTCCATTCTATGACTTCACACACCTATATTCTTTGACTTCACACACCTAAATTCTGAGTTGACACACCTCCATTCTGTGACTTCACACACCTCCATTCTGACTTCACACAGCTCCATTCTATGACTTCACAAACCTCCATTCTTTGACATCATACACCTCCATTCTATGACTTCACACACCTTCATTCTTACTTTACGCACCTCCATTCTGTGACTTCACCTACCTCCATTCAATGACTTCACACACCTCCATTCTATGACTTCACACACCTCCATTCTGTGACTTCACACACCTCTATTCTATGACTTCACACACTTCCGTTTTGATGTCACACACCTCCATTCTATGAGTTCACACACCTCCATTCTGACTTCACACACCTCCATTCTATGACTTCACACACCTCCATTCTGTATTCACACAGTTCCATTCTGTGCCCTCACAAAACTCTATTCTATGATTTCACACAACTCCATACTATGACTTCACACAACTCCATCTATGACTTCACACACCTCCATTCTGACTTCACACAGCTCTATTCTATGACTTCGCATACCTCCATTCTGACATCACACACCTCCATTCTCCGACTTCACACCCCTCTAATTTGATTTCTCATACCTCCATTCTATGACTTCACAAAAATCCCTTCGGTGACTTCACAATACTCCTTTCTATGACTTCACACATCCACATTCTATGACTTCACACACCTAAATTCTGACTCACACAACTCCATTCTGTGACTTCACAAAATTCCATTCTATCATTTCACATATCTCCATACTATGACTTCACACACCTCCATCTATGACTTCACACACCTCCATTCTGTGACTTCAAACACCTCCATTCGATGACTTCCCACACCTCCTTTCTATGAATTCACCCACCTCCAATCTATGACTACACACCCCCATTCTGACTTCACACACCTCCATTCTGTGACTTCACACACCTCCATTCTATAACTTCACAGAGCTCCATTCTATGACTTCACACACCACCATTCTATGACTCCACACACCTCCATTCTTTGACTTCACACACCTAAATTCTGAGTTGATACACCTCCATTCTGTGACTTCACACACCTCCATTCTGTCTTCACACAGCTCCATTCTATGACTTCACACACCTCCATTCTTTGACATCACAGACCTCCATTCTATGACTTCACACACCTACATTCTTACCTTACAAACATCCATTCTATAACTTCACACACCTCCATTCCATGACTTTACAAACCTCCATTCCGTGACTTCACATACCTCCATTCTATGACTTCACACACCTCCATTCTGTGACTTCACACACCTCCATTCTATGACTTCACACACTTCCATTGTGACGTCACACACCTCCATTCTATGAGTTCACACACCTCCATTATGACTTTACACACCTCCATTCTATGACTTCACACACCTCCATTCTGAATTCACACAGCTCCATTCTGTGACTTCACAAAACTACATTCTATGATTTCACACACCTCCATACTATGACTTCACACAACTCCATCTATGACTTCACACACCTCCATTCTGACTTCACACACCTCTATTCTATGACTTCGCACACCTCCATTCTGACATCACACACCTCCATTCTATGACTTCACAGACCTCGAAACTGTGACTTCACTCACCTGCACTCTATGACTTCACACTCCTCCATTCTATGACTTCCCACACCTCCTTTCTATGACTTCACCCACCTCCAATCTATGACTACACACCTCCATTCTGACTTCACACACCTCCATTCTGTGACTTCACACACCTCCATTCCATGACTTCACACACCTTCATTTTTACTTCAGAATCATTCACACACCTCCATTCTATGACTTCACAAACCTCCATTCTGTGACTTCACACATGCATTTTGACTTCACACACCTCCAATATATGACTTCAAACACCTCAATTCTGTGACTTCACACAGCTCCATTCTTTGACTTCATAACGTCCATTCTGTGACTTCACACAGCTCCATTCTATGACTTCACAACACTTCCATTCTATGACTTCACACAACTCCATTCTGTGCCTTTACACACCGCAATCTATGACTTCACACACCTCTATTCTGACTTCACACACCTCCATTCTATGACTTCATACACCTCCATTCTGACTTCACACACCTCCATTCTATGACTTCGCACACCTCTCTTCTGATTTCACACACCTCCATTCTGTGATTTCATACACCTCCATTCAATGACTTCACACACCTACATTCTTTGACTTCACACACCTCCAATCTGACATCACACAACTCCATTCTATGATTTCACAGACCTCGATTCTGTGACTTCTCTAACCTGCACTCATTGACTTCACACTCCTCCATTCTATGACTTCACACACCTCCTTTCTATGATTTCACCCACCTCCAATCTATGACTACACACCTCCATTCTGACTTCACACACCTCCATTCTGTGACTTCGCACACCTCCATTCAATGACTTCACACACCTACATTCTTTGACTTCACACACCTGCAATCTGACATCACACAACTCCATTCTGTGATTTCACAGACCTCGAATCTGTGACTTCACTTACCTGCACTCATTGACTTCACACTCCTCCATTCTATGACTACCCACACCTCTTTCTATGACTTCAACCTCCTCCAATCTATGACTACACACCTCCATTCTGACTTCACACACCTCCATTCTGTGACTTCACACACCTCAATTCTGTGACTTCACACACCTCCATTCTATGACTTCACATACCTCCATTCTATGACTTCACACACATCCATTCTGTGACTTCACACACCTCCATTCTATGACTTCACACACCTCCATTGTGACTACACAAACTACCATTCTATGAGTTCACACACCTCCATTCTGACTTCACACACCTCCATTCTATGACTTCACACACCTCCATTCTATGACTTCACACACCTCCTTTCTATGACTTCACCCAACTCCATTCTATGACTTCACACCTCCATTCTGACTTCACACACCTCCATTCTGTGACTCCACACACCTCCATTATATGACTTTACACACCTCCATTCTATGACTTCACACACCTCCATTCTATGCCTTCACAAACCTCCATTTTGTGACTTCACACACTTCCATTCTATGCCTTCACACACCTTCATTCTTACTTCACAAACATACATTCTATGACTTCACACACCTCCATTCTATGACTTCAAACACCTCCATTCTTTGACTTCACACACCTCCATTCTGTGACTTCACACACCTCCACTCTATGACCTCACACACCCTCATTCTATGATTTCACACACCTCCATTCTATGACTTCACACATCCATTTTGATTGCACACACCTCCAATATATGACTTCAAACACCTCAATTTCTGACTTCACACACCTCCATTCTATGACTTCATACCGTCCATTCTGTGACTTCACACACCTCCATTCTATGACTTCACACACTTCCATTCTATGACTTCACACACCTCCACTCTGTGACTTTACACACCTCCATTCTGTGACTTCACACACCTCCATTCTATGACTTCACACACCTTCATTCTTAATTCACAAACACCCATTCTATGACTTCACACACCTCCATTCTATGACTTCACACACCTCCATTCTGTATTCACACAGCTCAATTCTGTGACTTCACAAAGTTCCTTTCTGACTTCACACACATCCATTGTATGAATTCACACACCTCCATTCTGTGACTTCACACCCTTCCATTGTGACTTCACACACCTCCATTCTATGAGTTAACCCACCTCCATTCTATGACTTCACACACCTCCATTCTGACTTCACAAACCTCTATTATATGAATTCGCACACCTCCATTCTGACATCACACACCTCTAATCTATGACTTCACAGACCTCGAATCTGTGATTTCACTCACATGCACTCTATGACTTCACACACCTCCATTCTGAATTCACACAGCTCCATTCTGTGCCCTCACAAAACTCTATTCTATGATTTCACACAACTCCATACTATGACTTCACACAACTCCATCTATGACTTCACACACCTCCATTCTGACTTCACACAGCTCTATTCTATGACTTCGCACAGCTCCATTCTGACATCACACACCTCCATTCTATGACTTCACAGACTTCGAATCTGTGATTTCACTCACATGCACTCTATGACTTCACACTCCTCCATTCTATGGCTTCCCACACCTCATTTCTATGACTTCACCCACCTCCAATCGATGACTACACACCTCCATTCTGACTTCAAACACCTCCATTCTCTGACTTCACACACCTCCATTCTATGACTTCACACACCTCCATTCTGAATTCACACAGCTCAATTCTGTGACTTCACAAAATTCCATTCTGACTTCACAGACATCCATTGTATGAATTCACACACCTCCATTCTGTGACTTCACACACTTCCATTGTGACGTCACACACCTCCATTCTATGAGTTCACCCACCTCCATTCTATGACTTCACACTCCTCCATTCTATGGCTTCCCACACCTCATTTCTATGACTTCAACCTCCTCCAATCTATGACTACACACCTCCATTCTGACTTCACACACCTCCATTCTGTGACTTCACACACCTCAATTCTGTGACTTCACACACCTCCATTCTATGACTTCACATACCTCCATTCTATGACTTCACACACCTCCATTCTGTGACTTCACACACCTCCATTCTATGACTTCACACACTTCCATTGTGACGTCACACACCTCCATTCTATGAGTTCACACACCTCCATTATGACTTTACACACCTCCATTCTATGACTTCACACACCTCCATTCTGAATTCACACAGCTCCATTCTGTGACTTCACAAAACTACATTCTATGATTTCACACACCTCCATACTATGACTTCACACAACTCCATCTATGACTTCGCACACCTCCATTCTGACATCACACACCTCCATTCTATGACTTCACAGACCTCGAAACTGTGACTTCACTCACCTGCACTCTATGACTTCACACTCCTCCATTCTATGACTTCCCACACCTCCTTTCTATGACTTCACCCACCTCCAATCTATGACTACACACCTCCATTCTGACTTCACACACCTCCATTCTGTGACTTCACACACCTCCATTCCATGACTTCACACACCTTCATTTTTACTTCAGAATCATTCACACACCTCCATTCTATGACTTCACAAACCTCCATTCTGTGACTTCACACATGCATTTTGACTTCACACACCTCCAATATATGACTTCAAACACCTCAATTCTGTGACTTCACACAGCTCCATTCTTTGACTTCATAACGTCCATTCTGAGACTTCACACAGCTCCATTCTATGACATCACAACACTTCCATTCTATGACTTCACACAACTCCATTCTGTGCCTTTACACACCGCAATCTATGACTTCACACACCTCTATTCTGACTTCACACACCTCCATTCTATGACTTCATACACCTCCATTCTGACTTCACACACCTCCATTCTATGACTTCGCACACCTCTCTTCTGATTTCACACACCTCCATTCTGTGATTTCATACACCTCCATTCAATGACTTCACACACCTACATTCTTTGACTTCACACACCTCCAATCTGACATCACACAACTCCATTCTATGATTTCACAGACCTCGATTCTGTGACTTCTCTAACCTGCACTCATTGACTTCACACTCCTCCATTCTATGACTTCACACACCTCCTTTCTATGATTTCACCCACCTCCAATCTATGACTACACACCTCCATTCTGACTTCACACACCTCCATTCTGTGACTTCGCACACCTCCATTCAATGACTTCACACACCTACATTCTTTGACTTCACACACCTGCAATCTGACATCACACAACTCCATTCTGTGATTTCACAGACCTCGAATCTGTGACTTCACTTACCTGCACTCATTGACTTCACACTCCTCCATTCTATGACTACCCACACCTCTTTCTATGACTTCAACCTCCTCCAATCTATGACTACACACCTCCATTCTGACTTCACACACCTCCATTCTGTGACTTCACACACCTCAATTCTGTGACTTCACACACCTCCATTCTATGACTTCACATACCTCCATTCTATGACTTCACACACATCCATTCTGTGACTTCACACACCTCCATTCTATGACTTCACACACCTCCATTGTGACTACACAAACTACCATTCTATGAGTTCACACACCTCCATTCTGACTTCACACACCTCCATTCTATGACTTCACACACCTCCATTCTATGACTTCACACACCTCCTTTCTATGACTTCACCCAACTCCATTCTATGACTTCACACCTCCATTCTGACTTCACACACCTCCATTCTGTGACTCCACACACCTCCATTATATGACTTTACACACCTCCATTCTATGACTTCACACACCTCCATTCTATGCCTTCACAAACCTCCATTTTGTGACTTCACACACTTCCATTCTATGCCTTCACACACCTTCATTCTTACTTCACAAACATACATTCTATGACTTCACACACCTCCATTCTATGACTTCAAACACCTCCATTCTTTGACTTCACACACCTCCATTCTGTGACTTCACACACCTCCACTCTATGACCTCACACACCCTCATTCTATGATTTCACACACCTCCATTCTATGACTTCACACATCCATTTTGATTGCACACACCTCCAATATATGACTTCAAACACCTCAATTTCTGACTTCACACACCTCCATTCTATGACTTCATACCGTCCATTCTGTGACTTCACACACCTCCATTCTATGACTTCACACACTTCCATTCTATGACTTCACACATCCATTTTGATTGCACACACCTCCACTCTGTGACTTTACACACCTCCATTCTGTGACTTCACACACCTCCATTCTATGACTTCACACACCTTCATTCTTAATTCACAAACACCCATTCTATGACTTCACACACCTCCATTCTATGACTTCACACACCTCCATTCTGTATTCACACAGCTCAATTCTGTGACTTCACAAAGTTCCATTCTGACTTCACACACATCCATTGTATGAATTCACACACCTCCATTCTGTGACTTCACACCCTTCCATTGTGACTTCACACACCTCCATTCTATGAGTTAACCCACCTCCATTCTATGACTTCACACACCTCCATTCTGACTTCACAAACCTCTATTATATGAATTCGCACACCTCCATTCTGACATCACACACCTCTAATCTATGACTTCACAGACCTCGAATCTGTGATTTCACTCACATGCACTCTATGACTTCACACACCTCCATTCTGAATTCACACAGCTCCATTCTGTGCCCTCACAAAACTCTATTCTATGATTTCACACAACTCCATACTATGACTTCACACAACTCCATCTATGACTTCACACACCTCCATTCTGACTTCACACAGCTCTATTCTATGACTTCGCACAGCTCCATTCTGACATCACACACCTCCATTCTATGACTTCACAGACCTCGAATCTGTGATTTCACTCACATGCACTCTATGACTTCACACTCCTCCATTCTATGGCTTCCCACACCTCATTTCTATGACTTCACCCACCTCCAATCGATGACTACACACCTCCATTCTGACTTCAAACACCTCCATTCTCTGACTTCACACACCTCCATTCTATGACTTCACACACCTCCATTCTGAATTCACACAGCTCAATTCTGTGACTTCACAAAATTCCATTCTGACTTCACAGACATCCATTGTATGAATTCACACACCTCCATTCTGTGACTTCACACACTTCCATTGTGACGTCACACACCTCCATTCTATGAGTTCACCCACCTCCATTCTATGACTTCACACACCTCCATTCTGACTTCACAAACCTCTATTCTATGAATTCGCACACCTCCATTCTGACATCACACAGCTCCAATCTATGACTTCACAGACCTCGAATCTGTGACTTCACTCACCTCAACTCTATGACTTCACACTCCTCCATTCTATGACTTCCCACACCTCCTTTCTATGACTTCACCCACCTTCATTCTATCACTTCACACCTCCATTCTGACTTCACACACTTCCATTCAGTGACTTCACACACCTCCATTCAATGACTTCACACACCTCCATTCTATGACTTCACACACCTTCATTCTTACTTCAGAAACATCCATTCTATGACCTCACACACCTCCATCTATGACTTCACAAACCTCCATTCTGTGACTTCACATACCTCCATTCGATGACTTCCCACACCTCCTTTCTATGAATTCACCCACCTCCAATCTATGACTACACACCCCCATTCTGACTTCACACACCTCCATTCTGTGACTTCACACACCTCCATTCTATAACTTCACAGAGCTCCATTCTATGACTTCACACACCACCATTCTATGACTCCACACACCCCCATTCTTTGACTTCACACACCTAAATTCTGAGTTGATACACCTCCATTCTGTGAATTCACACACCTCCATTCTGACTTCACACAGCTCCATTCTATGACTTCACACACCTCCATTCTTTGACATCACAGACCTCCATTCTATGACTTCACACACCTTCATTCTTACTTTACAAACATCCATTGTATAACTTCACACACCTCCATTCCATGACTTTACACACCTCCATTCCGTGACTTCACATACCTCCATTCTATGACTTCACACACCTCCATTCTGTGACTTCACACACCTCCATTCTATGACTTCAGACACTTCCATTGTTACGTCACACACCTCCATTCTATGAGTTCACACACCTCCATTCTGACTTCACACACCTCCATTCTATGACTTCACACACCTCCATTCTGACTTCACACACCTTCTTTCTGTGACTTCACACACCTCCATTCAATGACTTGACACACCTGCATTCTTTGACTTCACACACCTCAAATCTGACATCACACACCTCCATTCTATGATTTCACAGCCCTCGAATCTGTGACTTCACTCACCTGCACTCTATGACTTCACACTCCTCCATTCTATGACTTTCCACACCTCCTTTCTATGAATTCACCCACCTCCAATCTATGACTACACACCTCCATTCTGACTTCACACACCTCCATTCTGTGACTTCACACACCTCCATTCTATAACTTCACACATCTCCATTCTATGACTTCACACACTTCCATTCTATGACTTCACACACCTCCATTCTTTGACTTCACACACCTAAATTCTGAGTTGACACACCTCCATTCTGTGACATCACACACCTCCATTCTGACTTCACACAGCTCCATTCTATGACTTCACAAACCTCCATTCTTTGACATCACACACCTCCATTCTATAACTTCACACACCTCCTTTCTATGACTTCTCACACTTCCATTCTATGACTTCACTCACCTCCATTCTATGACTTCACAAACCTCCATTCTTTGACATCACACACCTTCATTCTATGACTTCACATACCTTCATTCTTACTTTACACACCTCCATTCTGTGAGTTCACATACCTCCATTCTATGACTTCACACACCTCCATTCTGTGACTTCACACACCTCCATTCTATGACTTCACACACTTCCATTGTGACGTCACACACCTCCATTCTATGAGTTCACACACCTCCATTCTGACTACACACACCTCCATTCTATGACTTCACACACCTCCATTCTGAATTCACACAGCTCCATTCTGTGACTTCACAAAACTCCATTCTATGATTTCACACACATCCATAGTATGACTTCACACAACTCCATCTATGACTTCACACACCTCCATTCTGACTTCACACACCTCTATTCTATGACTTCGCACACCTCCATTCTTACATCACACACCTCCATTCTATGACTTCAGAGACCTCGAATCTGTGACTTCACTCACCTGCACTCGATGACTTCACACTCCTCCATTCTATGACTTCCCACACCTCCTTTCTATGACTTCACCCACCTCCAATCTATGACTACACACCTCCATTCTGACTTCACACACCTCCATTCTGTGACTTCACACACCTCCATTCCATGACTTCACACACCTTCATTTTTACTTCAGAATCATTCACACACCTCCATTCTATGACTTCACAAACCTCCATTCTGTGACTTCAAATATGCATTTTGACTTCACACACCTCCAATTTATGACTTCAAACACCTCAATTCTGTGACTTCACACAGCTCCATTCTATGACTTCATAACGTCCATTATGTGACTTCACACAGCTCCATTCTATGACTTCACACACTTCCATTCTATGACTTCACACACCTCCATTCTGTGCCTTTACACACCTCCATTCTATGACTTCACACACCTCTATTCTGACCTCACACACCTCCATTCTATGACTTCATACACCTCCATTCTGACTTCACACACCTCCATTCTATGACTTCACACACCTCTCTTCTGATTTCACACACCTCCATTCTGTGACTTCACACACCTCCATTCAATGACTTCACACACCTACATTCTTTGACTTCACACACCTCCATTCTGATATCACACACCTCCATTCTATGATTTCACAGACCTCGAATCGGTGACTTCACTCACCTGCACTCTATGACTACCCACACCTCCTTCTATGACTTCACCCACCTCCAATCTATGACTACACACCTCCATTCTGACTTCACACACATCCATTCTGTGACTTCACACACCTCCATTCTGTGACTTCACACACCTCCATTCTATGACTTCACATACCTACATTCTATGACTTCACACACATCCATTCTGTGACTTCACACACCTCCATTCTATTACTTCACACACCTCCATTGTGACTACACACACTATCATTCTATGAGTTCACACACCTCCATTCTGACTTCACACACCTCCATTCTATGACTTCACACAACTCCATTCTATGACTTCACACACCTCCTTTCTATGACTTCACCCAAATCCATTCTATGACTTCACACCTCCATTCTGACTTCACACACCTCCATTCTGTGACTTCACACACCTCCATTATATGACTTTACAAACCTCCATTCTATCACTTCACACACCTCCATTCTATGCCTTCACAGACCTCGAATCTGTGATTTCACTCATATGCACTCTATGACTTCACACTCCTCCATTCTATGACTTCCCACACCTCCTTTCTATGATTTCACCCACCTCCAATCGATGACTACACACCTCCATTCTGACTTCACACACCTCCATTCTGTGACTTCACACACCCCCATTCTATGAGTTCACATACCTCCATTCTATGACTTCACACACCTTCATTGTTACTTCAGAAACATCCATTCTATGACTTCACACACCTCCATTCTATGACTTCACAAACCTCCACTCTGTGACTTCACACACCTCCATTCTGAGTTCATACAACTCCATTCGGTGACTTCACACACCTCCATTCTGACTTCACACACCTCCATTCTATGACTTCACACACTTCCATTCTATGACTTCATACACCTCCATTCTGTGACTTCACACACCTCCATTCTGAGTTCACACACCTCCATTCTGTGACTTCTCACACCTTGATTCTGTGACTTCACACAGTTCCAAACTGTGACTTCACACACCTACATTCTATGACTTCACACACCTCTATTCTGTGACTTCACACACCTCCATTCTATGACCTCACACACCCTCATTCTATGATTTCACACACCTCCATTCCCTAGTTTAAAGATGTGTATTTAAGATTGAGAACTGGAAATAAACTGGGCTACGGTCTTGGGCGACAGGCTTCTTAAGCTGTGGCTCCTGATTTGGGCTGTAGCCCTCCTGAACCCCATCTGTTTGTCTCTCTTCTAATTTTTCCTAGTCCTTGCCCCCTATTTCAGGAACCCCAATCTGCGAACCCTGGTTTGCTGCCGGTTGGCCCCGGCATCTGGCGCCCGAACAGGGACCCTGAAAATCTGGGACGAAGGCGAAGGACCCCCCCCCTGTGGTGAGTAACACGTCGTAGGACTATTAGGAGAGTGTATAGTCAGGAGAAAAAATTATAGGTCAAGTTAATAGCTATATGTCATATTTACCGATCTTAACAGGCCTACTTGAAGCCCACGGAATGTGGTTGGAAAAAGGGGTGCTTCAGAGCTTCCTACAGTTTCTCGAGGAGGCATGCCCGAGGTCTATAGAGGAGGAATTCCAAAAAGCCTGGCAGCAGATAGGAAGAAGAATTAAAGATTATTATAATGTATATGGCCCCGAAAAGACCCCAGTAGAGGCTATTGATGTATGGAATTTAGTAAGTGAAGGCATAGATCCTCAACATGAGAATGCTGAACTTGAATTAAGGGAACTTTATGAATTAAAGGACCCTTCTGAAAAACCTGAGGCTGAGCCATATGCCGCAGCCCAAGAGAGTCTAAGTGAGATCTTGAAAATGGAACAACAACCAGTAGATATTGAGTATCAGAATTCAAATTTGAATATGAGGGAGGAAAGTTATGATGAGCCGATGGAGGACCGGATAGCTACGATAGAAAAGAGGTTAGAAGAAATCATGCATCTACTACTATCTAAAATGGGGAAAGAGCAGAGAGCTCCCCCAGAATTAGGAAGGAGATATGACCCTCAGGCCACTATGGTTTCTGATTCTAAATCCTACCTCTCACACCCACCGCCTCAGGCTGCAGCCTTATGGCCTCAATCCCTTTCTCAACCTTTAGGCAAGCCTAAAGGCCCTAGCAACAAGTCCCTTTTAACAGGCACTACAACCAGGCACAGTGCATCGCAATTAAACCTGACTCAGGCTGCTAGAGAGAGGGAAGGTATTTCAGGGCCTCGATGCTTCCCTAGTTTAGTTGATCATGATGAACAAGTATACCATCAGCCTGTTCCTGTTAAACTATTACAGGATTTAAAAAATGCCTGCTCCCAATATGGGCCAACTGCCCCTTTTACTCAAGTAATATTGGAGGCCGCGTGTGCTGGTATTGCATGCCCAAATGACTGGAAGCGGCTTGCCAGAGCATGCCTTAGTGCAGGAGAGTACTTATTATGGGAGACAGAGTTCACTGCACAGTGTCGGGCTAAAATTGAAACAAATAGGTCTAAGAACCTGCCTTACACTGTTGATCAGTTGTTAGGAGAGGGAACCTATAAAAACACCGAAGATCAATTGGGTTATGCAAAGGAGGCCTATTTACAAATAAATGCTGTGGCAAGAGAGGCTTGGAAAAAGTTACGCAATTCCAATCGTACAAAAAATCTAGTAGAAGTTAAACAGGGACCGAATGAACCTTATCTAGAATTTTTGTCTCGATTAATGGAGACTGCAGACTGCCTAGTACAAGATGAGAATGCAAGGGAGAGTATAGTTAGACACATAGCCTATGAAAATGCCAACGCCGCCTGTCAGGCGGCTATCAGACCCCATAGGAATAAGGGAGGAATCACGGACTTTATTTCACTGTGTGCTGATATTGGACCCTCCCATGTACAAGGCCTTACTTTAGCCGCTGCTCCTCAAGGAAAGACTGTTAGTGAGTCTCTAAAATATAGAGGTCAGCGGCATTCTCGGGATGCTAGACCCCCAGGGCGTTGCTTTTCTTGTGGACAAATAGGACATTGGATGACGCAATGCCCACGCCAGGCCAGGCAAAAGAGAGAAAAATCACCTGACACATGTCCACGCTGTGGTAAAGGGAAGCACTGGGCTAAAGATTGCAGGTCAAGAACAGATCGCAATGGCCGCCCGCTTTCGGGAAACTGGAGAGGGGGCCAGCCCCTGGCCCCGCAAAACCATGGGGCAGTCCCTCCCTCTTCTCGGCCACAAGTGCATCTTCTAACAACCCCCCAAGATCAGTCTCCAGCCTCCTCCATGCCACCCCAGGAAGTGCAGGATTGGACCTCTGTTCCTCCACCTGCTCAGTATTGACCCCAGAGATGGGGACACAAGCTCTCCCCACGGGGGTCTTCGGTCCCCTTCCCCCAGGAGTGGCTGGATTGCTGTTAGGGTGAAGTAGCTCAGCCCTTAAAGGGATACAGATTACACCTGGCAACATTGACCAGGATTTTACTGGAGAAATCAAAGTTATGGCCTCTGCCCCGAAACACGTGGTATCGATCCCAGCCGGTCAAAAATTGGCACAACTAATACTCGTCCCTTTACCCCCTGGGGAGACTGCTAATTCCCCATGTGGACAGAGAGGATTTAGATCTTCTGATATCTATTGGGTACAAGGCATAAAACAAGAGAGGCCTGAGATGACTATATTTATACAAGAAAAGCCCTTTAAAGGAATATTAGACACTGGAGCAGATGTGTCTGTGATATCTAAAAAACATTGGCCAGCCCAATGGCCCCTGACAACCTCTATGACTTCCCTACAGGGGGTTGGGCAAGCAACTGACCCACAGCAGAGCAGTGCGATCCTTGTTTGGAGAGATGAGGAAGGGCACTCTGGTCATTTTCAGCCATTTGTCTTGGATCATCTGCCAATTAATTTATGGGGTCGTGATATCATGGAAAAAATGGGAGTGTATATGTTTAGTCCTAGTGCTGCGGTCACTAAGCAGTTACTTGATCAAGGCCTCCTCCCCTTTAGGGGACTAGGCCGAGCAGCACAGGGGGAGCTAGAGCCACTCCAACCCCAGTCTCACCCTACGAGACAAGGATTAGGGTATCCCTTGACGGGAGCTGTCGTTTGCCCTCCCCCTCATGCTGATCCCATAAATTGGCTCTCTGAACAACCGGTATGGGTTGAACAGTGGCCTCTTTCACTCGAAAAGATCATTGCAGTACAGCAGCTGGTAAAGGAACAGCTGGACTTGGGGCATGTGGCCCCTTCTAACTCTCCATGGAATTCTCCAATTTTTGTTATAAAGAAAAATTCAGGTAAATGGAGGCTGTTACAGGATTTGAGAAAAATAAATGCCACAATGGAACTGATGGGGGCCCTACAGCCTGGCTTGCCTTCACCCATGGCAATCCCAAAGGATACTTATAAGATTATTATAGATTTGAAGGATTGTTTCTATACTATACCCCTGGCGCCTCAAGACTGTAAGCGCTTTGCCTTCAGCGTCCCCTCTGTTAATTTTAAAGAACCCATGAAGCGATATCACTGGCTTGTGCTCCCACAGGGCATGGCAAATAGCCCAACTTTATGTCAAAGTTTTGTAGCTAGAGCCATTTCTTCCACTCGTGAAAAATTTTCTTCTGTTTATATTGTTCATTATATGGATGACATCTTGTTGGCTTGTTCTGACCCTATCGTCGTACGACAAGCCTTTGGACAACTAAAGCAAGATCTGAGCCTCTTTGGCCTTATAATAGCAGCTGAAAAGGTTCAGGAACACCCCCCTTTTACATATCTAGGCCATATATTAGGCCCACACTATTTTAAAACCCAAAAAATACGATTAAAAACTTCACACTTAAGAACTCTTCATGATTTTCAGCAATTCTTAGGAGATATAAATTGGCTTCGGCCTTACCTAAAGCTCTCCACAGGAGAGTTAAAACCCCTTTTTGATCTCTTAAAAGGAGATACCAACCCTACATCCTTGCGCGAATTAAATCCTGACGCCAAGAGGGCCATCCAAATTGTAGAAAAGGCAATTTCCCAGCAACAAATGACCTATTGTGACTATTCTAAACCCTGGGGAGTTTACATTTTAGCTACTTCTCACTCCCCAACTGCTGTATTGTGGCAGGATGGCCCACTTTTATGGCTTTATCTACCATCAACACCCGGCAAAGTGCTGACCCCCTACTACGAATCGGTAGCTAATTTGATACATATGTGCCGAGTGGATTCCCGTAAATATTTAGGTCAGGAAACTCATTTTATCTGTGTCCCATATAATCTACAACAACAAGATTGGCTATTCGCCCATTGTGATTCTTGGGCCATTGCTTGGGCCAATTATACGGGGAAAATTTTGCATCACTACCCGTCTAACAAACTTCTCCAATTTGCTGCGTGTCATACGTTTCTATTTCCTTCCATAGTACAGGCCTCGCCTTTATCTTCTGCTGCTTTGGTATTTACAGATGGATCCTCTAATGGAAAGGCTGCTTTGACCATTAATGGGAAAACTCAATCTTGGGTTACGGGTTTTTCCTCCGCCCAAGAGGTGGAATTAGAGGCTGTTTTACAAGCACTCGTCCTATTACAAGACGAGCCCTTTAACTTATACTCAGACAGTCAATATGTAATTCGTGCTCTTCAAGTCATAGAAACTGTTCCCTTTATTGGAACTACTAACTCCAATATTCAGACCCAATTTCGCCAAGTACAAACTTTGCTTTGTTCTCGCAACCACCCCTGTTTTTTTGGCTTTGTTCGAGCTCACACTAATCTTCCTGGCCCTTTAAGTGAGGGCAATGCAGTTACTGACTCCGCCACCAGAGTTTACTTAACTCAGGTTGAACTTGCTAAGCAGTCACATGCCATCCACCATCAAAACAGCCGAGCCTTGCGCCGACAGTTTAAATTATCTAGAGAAGCGGCACGTCAAATAGTTAAGACTTGCTCCAACTGTGTCCCTTTTTCACCAGCCCCCCATTTAGGTATAAATCCACGAGGACTGCTTTCTAATCACATTTGGCAGATGGATGTCACACATGTTCCATCATTTGGCCGATTAAAATATGTCCATGTTACTGTAGATACTTATTCTAATTTTATCTTGGCCACCCCCCTTGCTGGGGAAGCCACTAAACATTGTATCTCTCACTGCATTCGATGCTTTGCTGAGATGGGGATTCCCTCGCAAATAAAAACAGATAATGGCCCTGGCTATGCAAGCCGAGCATTTCAATCCTTCTGCCATTCCTATAATATCACTCATATTACAGGCATTCCTTACAATCCTCAAGGTCAAGGCATTGTGGAGAGAGCTAATGGATTATTAAAACATCAAATTGCTAAAATACAGAAAGGAGAGTCATATCCCGCTACCCCTGTGAATATACTTAATCATGCTTTATTTGTTTTAAATTTTTTGAATTTGGATTCAAATAATTTATCTGCTGCTCAGCGATTCTGGGAAAAAAGAGTGCAGCGTCCTTTTGCCTTAGTAAAGTGGAAGGATCCCCTAACTGGTGCTTGGCATGGACCCGATCCTGTTCTAACCTGGGGTCGAGGGCATGTATGTGTTTTTTCACAAGGAGAAAATGACGCCCGCAGGCTGCCTGAACGCTGCGTTCGGATCGTGGAGAGTGACAGTGGCCATCCAAGCAGCGACTCACTGGGCCTACACCCCCAACCCTCCAGTGGTGCATCCTGCGACGTGGGAAGGACCTGAGTTATTTGTGCATGTCAATTGGGACTGCTACTGATCCACTTGTTCCACACATTCATATGAGCTGTGTTTCTCCCCCTTTTACTATTATGTAGGGACCTTTTAACATATTCATTGACTCTACACAATCTAATATGTGACATTATTTTGTCTTTACCATCCCTGTTCTTAATAACCTTTTTGTAAAAGATGCCCAGGTGAAAAGCAAAGGCCTCCAGAGGTAAGTAGAAGTCGGCCGACCCCCTTGTATGTCTGCGTTTTATTTTATTTTATTTTTGTTTGTTTGTTTGAAAAGGTGCACTGTGGGCCTAAAACAGAGGCCTGGGTGGTCAAGGGACGCCTTGACCCCCCCTCCCTTTCTGAGTTTCTTGTCGATAACAAGGCATACCTGAGAGTCCCACCAGCAAGACATGTCTAAATCTAAAAATAACTGTTTGGTGAAAACATTCATTTGAGCTCATGTTTTTTGTGTTAAGTGTATCTGATTGAGTCCAATTTTCTTGTTATATGTCAATGTCTGATTATTTAAAAGTCTCCGTTTCTCTGTCTTGTTCGTGTTACATGTTTTTCCTTGTCCAGTTTTGTCTTTAAAATTGGTACCATTTCTAAGTATGGATCCTTATGGGTTTTCTGTGCATACTCAAGCACACATCCTTGTTATTTTTTTGAACATTTCTGGGCCTAGCATGGCCGCTCCCCCATGTCTGCAGTTGTAACAAGCCCTGGAAAAATAAATTCCAGCTAAGTTGCCTTGCAAAAAGTTCTGTTTTGAACTTGGTTCTCCTCTGTAAGAGTAAAATTGGCAAAACTCTCTTGACACAAACTTCCGGAAATTGAACGGCCGATATTAATTTTGCGCGCTTTATGATCTTTGAGTATGAATGTGTGTGAATGAGTGAGTGAACATGTTCAGGGTTAAATTGTCAGCATGCTGTATAAAACAATGGATAAATTTATACTTAAAGACAATTGGGTAAATCTAAGCTTAAAACTTCAACAAAAATATTAGGTTTGAATGTTTACTATGCCTCAAAGGATTATTGCATTGTCTTAAAGAAAAACTGGTAAATATTATTCTAGATCCTGAAATCTGCATTTTATTGCAAGGCATACAGCTGTTTACACTGTAAACATTGTATCCTGTTTAGCACAGAGGTATTAGGGAATTTGGGATTTATTACCTTAAGTTAAAATTTGGAGACATGTATTAGAGATTTAAATGTAAAATTGTTCATTAACGTCAGAAACTTTGTCTGTCTGTCTTTTCTTGCAAACTGACACTAGAAATCTAATGGTAAAATGTGAATAATGTGATTAGTATTTTAAAGGAATGTTTAAAGGTTTATCTCTGTATGATTCGGTTTCATGTTACTGGATTGCTTCTAAAAGGAGGCCTGAAGGCAAAGGGCGTTCCTTGAGCCCAAGGAGACCTGGAGAAAAGGGAGTGCCTTGAGCCCTTAAAGGTTTTTCAAATGCAAATGAAGACTAAAATGTTAAGTGTTTAAGTTTAAAAAGTGTAAACGTTTTAAAGAACATTAGAATTGGGTTTCTGAATGATATTTGATAGTGAAGTTGTCTTAAATGTTTTAAGAAAGAGAAAAAGGAAAATCAGGACTACCAAAATAACTTCCAGCTAGCCCATGGAGAAGTACAGCAATCCTTATTCAGATGTAACTTTGGCTTTTACCAGGTTCTAGGTAAGCTCATGCTTAGAGACTATTTCTGTGTTGACCACCTTGTTGCTTTAATTGGAGTAACGTGGTCTTTTGTAGGACTCACTGATCTGAAAACTGCAGTTCTGAGCCAACCCCGGGCAAAGCAAAGTCCCTGTGAGACTGTGGTGTCTAATCTGGCAGCAGAGTGCTAATTGAGGCAGAGTTGCTTTGGAGCTCAAAGTGGCAGAGTGCTAGCCTTGAGCTGGAGAGCTGAGGGACAGTACCCAGACCCCGAGTTCAAGTCCAGCAACCAAGCAAGTGAAATGCCCATGGGATGTTTATCCCTGTGTGGAGAGACACTACTGGGACTATGAAGTATCCAGATGCAGAAAGCCTCTGCGGTGATGGCAGAGATGGTGTCAGATCCTAGAGTCACTCGTGCTTGGCCATTCAATATTATTCAGAGCCGGGAGGTCATAGAATAGTTTGTAAGCATGCCTTACTAATGCCCATGCCTTTCATAACTGGGCAGGAACTTGTCAATCATCTGTGATAGTGGTAGTTTAAAGTTCTAACTGATTAAAGTTTGATTTGACTCCAGCCACAAATTCAGGAAAGTTTGTGGATCTGACAACTAAAGCATTGTTTAAGGTTGCAGAGATTTAGTTCCCCAGACAATCAGGAAAATGCCTTGAACCTGGTGCGCTGGCCAGCACGGGTCTTCTTCTGCACGGGCATGATTTTCAACACCTCGCCCTTGAGAGACGCCCCCAGGAAGAAGTCGATGATCTCAGACTCCTTGTTGGGAAGGGAGAAACAGATAGATCTCCTCCAAAGACTTGATCTTCATGTCCTTAACCAGGCGGCCCAGCTTGGTGATGGGGATCCATTCCTTGTCTTCGGCTTTGCCTCCGCGAGCCCCGCGGCCGCGCCCCGGCCTCTCCCAGGAGCGCGACCTCGGCCCCGGAGGCCACTACCGAAGCCTCCTCGGAAGCCGCCGCGGCCTCCGGGCCCTCCCGCTGCACCGGCGTCGTCCGCCATTTGGTATCTTCCCGGAGAAGAGAATTAGACCAAGGGACCAAAGTCATTTTTGGAAAATGTGACAGGATAATTAGGGGTATAGAAAAGAGTAAAAATTGCACTTGTGTTTCTTTTAAAATAAAGACGGGGGAGATGTTGGGGACTGACTGTGGGGTCAGTGACCTTGGACCCGCACAATTGAGTACACAAGGAAGTAAGCTCTTATCATGATTTTGGGCTGTGTCAATAGCTTCTCATTTAACCTGTTTGGGACTTGATAGCTTCTCATTCAACCTATTTCAGACTTGATACTGTTTGTAGGAATGTAGCCCCTGGCAGTTCCCTAGTTTAAAGATGTGTATTTAAGATTGAGAACTGGAAATAAACTGGGCTACGGTCTTAGGCGACAGGCTTCTTAAGCTGTGGCTCCTGATTTGGGCTGTAGCCCTCCTGAACCCCATCTGTTTGTCTCTCTTCTAATTTTTCCTAGTCCTTGCCCCCTATTTCAGGAACCCCAATCTGCGAACCCTGGTTTGCTGCCGGTTGGCCCCGGCAACCTCCATTCTGTGACTTCACACACCTCCATTCTATGACTTCAAACACCTCCATTGTGACTAGACACACCTCCATTCTATGAGTTCACACACCTCCATTCTATGCCTTCACACACCTCCATTCTATGCCTTCACACACCTCCATTCTGAATTCACACAGCTCAATTCTGTGACTTCACAAAATTCCATTCTGACTTCACACACCTCCATTGTATGTATTCACACACCTCCATTCTGTGACTTCACACACTTCCATTGTGACGTCACACACCTCCATTCTATGAGTTCACACACCTCCATTCCATGACTTCACACACCTCCATTCTGACTTCACAAACCTCAATTCTATGACTTAGCACACCTCCATTCTGACATCACACACTTCCAATCTATGACTTCACAGACCTCGAATCTGTGACTTCACTCACTTCCACTCTATGACTTCACACTCCTCCATTCTATGACTTCCCACACCTCCTTTCTATGACTTCACCCACCTTCATTCTATGACTTCACACCTCCATTCTGACTTCACAGACTTCCATTCAGTGACTTCACACACCTCCATTCAATGACTTCACACACCTCCATTGTATGACTTCACACACCTTCATTCTTACTTCAGAAACATCCATTCTATGACCTCACTCACCTCCATCTATGACTTCACAAACCTCCATTCTGTGACTTCATACAACTGCATACTGAGTTCACAAAACTCCATTCGGTGACTTAACACACCTCCATTCTGACTTCACACACGTCCATTCTATGACTTCACACACTTCCATTCTATGACTTCACACACCTCCATTCTGTGACTTCACACACCTCTATTCTGAGTTCACACACCTCCATTCTGTGACTTCACACACCTCCATTCTATGACTTCACACACCTACATTCTATGACTTCACACATCCATTCTGACTTCACACACCTCCAATATATGACTTCAAACAGCTCAATTCTCTGACTTCACACACCTACATTCTATGACTTTAAACCCGTCCATTCAGTGACTTCACACACCTCCATTCAATGACTTCACCCACCTCCATTCTATGACTTCACACACCTCCATTCTCCGACTTCACATCCCTCTAATTTGATTTCTCATACCTCCATTCTATGACTTCACCAACCTCACTTCGGTGTCTTCACAATACTCCATTCTATGACTTCACACATATACATTCTATGACTTCACACACCTCAATTCTGACTCACACAACTCCATTCTGTGACTTCCCAAAACTCCATTCTATGATTTCACATATCTCCATACTATGACTTCACACACCTCCATCTATGACTTCACACACCTCCATTATGAGTTCACACACCTCCATTCTGTGACTTCACACACCTCCATTCTATGAATTCACAATCTTCCATTGTGACGTCACACAACTGCATTCTATGAGTTCAAACACCTCCATTATATGACTTCACTCACTTCCATTCCATGACTTCACACACCTCCTTTCTGAGTTGACACACCTCCATTCTATGACTTCACACACCTCCAATCTGAATTCACACAACTCCATTCTGTGACTTCCCAAAACTCCATTCTATGATTTCACATATCTCCATACTATGACTTCACACACCTCCATTCTGTAACTTCACACACCTCCATTCCGGCTTTACACACCTCCATTGTATGATTTCACACAGCTCCATTTTGTGACTTCACACACCTCCATTCTGTGACTTCACACACCTCCATTCTATGACTTCACAAACTTCCATTGTGACGTCACACACCTCCATTCTATGAGTTCACACATCTCCATTCTATCACTTCACACACCTCCATTCTGACTTCACACACCTCTATTCTATGACCTCGAACACCTACATTCTGACTTCCCACACCTCCATTCTATGACTTCACAGACCTCGAAACTGTGACTTCACTCACCTCCACTCTATGACTTCACACTTCTCCATTCTATGACTTCCCACACCTAATTTCTGTGACTTCACCCACCTCCATTCAATGACTTCACACCTCCATTCTGACTTCACATACCTCCATTCTATGACTTCACACACCTAAATTCTGACTTCACACACCTCCATTCTGTGACTTCACACACCTCCATTCTATGATTACACAAACCTCCATTCTGTGACTTCACACACCTGAATTCTATGACTTCACACACCTCCATTCTATGAGTTCACACACCTGCATTGTGACTTCACACACCTCCATTCTATAACTTCATACACCTCCATTCTGACCTCACACACCTCCATTCTGACTTCACACATCTAAATTCTGTGACTTCACACACCTCCAATCTGAATTCACACACCTCCATTCTATGACTTCACCCACCTCAATTCTATGACTTCACACACCTCCATTCTCCGACTTCACACACCTCTAATTTGATTTCTCATACCTCCATTCTATCACTTCACAAACCTCCCTTCGGTGACCTCACAATACTCCATTCTATGACTTCCCACATCTACATTCTATGACTTCACACACCTCAATTCTGATTCACACAACTCCATTCTGTGACTTCACAAAACTCCATTCTATGATTTCACATATCTCCATACTATGACTTCACACACCTCCATCTATGATTTCACACACCTCCACTCTGAATTCACACACCTCCATTCTGTGACTTCACACACCTCCATTCCGGCTTCATACACCTCCATTGTATGACTTCACACAACTCAGTTCTGTGACTTCACACACCTCCATTCTATGACTTCCCACACCTCCTTTCTATGAATTCACCCACCTCCAATCTATGACTACACACCTCCATTCCTACTTCACACACCTCCATTCTGTGACTTCACACACCTCCATTCTATAACTTTCCACACCTCCATTCTATGACTTCACACACTTCCATTCTATGACTTCACACACCTCCATTCTTTGACTTCACACACCTAAATTCTGAGATGACACACCTCCATTCTGTGACTTCACACACCTCAATTCTGATTTCACACAGCTCCATTCTATGACTTCACAAACCTCCATTCTTTGACATCACACACCTCCATTCTATGACTTCACAAACCTTCATTCTTACTTTATACACCTCCATTCTGTGACTTCACACACCTCCATTCTATGACTTCACACACTTCCATTGTGACGTCACACACCTCCATTCTATGAGTTCACACACCTCCATTCTGACTTCACACACCTCCGTTCTATGACTTCACACACCTCCATTCTGAATTCACACAGCTCCATTCTGTGACTTCACAAAACTCCATTCTATGATTTCACACACCTCCATACTATGACTTCACACAACTCCATCTATGAATTCACACACCTCCATTCTGACTTCACACACCTCTATTCTATGACTTCGCACACCTCCATTTTGACATCACACACCTCCATTCTCCGACTTCACACCCCTATAATTTGATTTCTCATACCTCCATTCTATGACTTCACAAACCTCCCTTCGGTGACTTCACAATACTCCATTCTATGACTTCACACATCTCCATTCTATGACTTCACACACCTCAATTCTGACTCACACAACTCCATTCTGTGACTTCACAAAATTCCATTCTATCATTTCACATATCTCCATACTATGACTTCACACACCTCCATCTATGACTTCACACACCTCCATTCTGTGACTTCAAACACCTCCATTCGATGACTTCCCACACCTCCTTTCTATGAATTCAACCACCTCCAATCTATGACTACACACCACCATTCTTACTTCACACACCTCCATTCTGTGACTTCACACACCTCCATTCTATAACTTCACAGAGCTCCATTCTATGACTTCACACACCACCATTCTATGACTCCACACACCTCCATTCTTTGACTTCACACATCTAAATTCTGAGTTGACACACCTCCATTCTGTGACTTCACACACCTCCATTCTGACTTCACACAGCTCCATTCTATGACTTCACACACCTCCATTCTTTGACATCACAGACCTCCATTCTATGACTTCACACACCTTCATTCTTACTTTACAAACATCCATTCTATAACTTCACACACCTCCATTCCATGACTTTACACACCTCCATTCCGTGACTTCACATACCTCCATTCTATGACTTCACACACCTCCATTCTGTGACTTCACACACCTCCATTCTATGACTTCACACACTTCCATTGTTACGTCACACACCTCCATTCTATGAGTTCACACACCTCCATTATGACTTCACACACCTCCATTCTATGACTTCACACACCTCCATTCTGACTTCACACACCTTCTTTCTGTGACTTCACACACCTCCAATCAATGACTTGACACACCTACATTCTTTGACTTCACACACCTCAAATCTGACATCACACACCTCCATTCTATGATTTCACAGCCCTCGAATCTGTGACTTCACTCACCTGCACTCTATGACTTCACACTTCCCCATTCTATGACTTCCCACACCTCCTTTCTATGAATTCACCGACCTCCAATCTATGTCTACACACCTCCATTCTGACTTCACACACCTCCATTCTGTGACTTCACACACCTCCATTCTATAACTTCACACACCTCCATTCTATGACTTCACACACTTCCATTCTATGACTTCACAAACCTCCATTCTTTGACTTCACACACCTAAATTCTGAGTTGACACACCTCCATTCTGTGACTTCACACACCTCCATTCTGACTTCGCACAGCTCCATTCTATGACTTCACAAACCTCCATTCTTTGACATCACACACCTCCATTCTATGACTTCACACACCTTCATTCTTACTTTACACACCTCCATTCTGTGACTTCACATACCTCCATTCTATGTCTTCACACACCTCCATTCTGTGACTTCACACGCCTCCATTCTATGACTTCACACACTTCCATTGTGACGTCACACACTTCCATTCTATGAGTTCACACACCTCCATTCTGACTTCACACACCTCCATTCTATGAGTTCACACACCTCCATTCTGACTTCACACACCTCCATACTATGACTTCACACAACTCCATCTATGACTTCACACACCTCCATTCTGACTTCACACACCTCTATTCTATGACTTCGCAACCTCCATTCTGACATCACACACCTCCATGCTATGACTTCACAGACCTCGAATCTGTGACTTCACTCACCTGCACTCTATGACTTTACACATTCTCCATTCTATGACTTCCCACACCTCCTTTCTATGACTTCACCCACCTCCAATCTATGACTAGACACCTCCATTCTGACTTCAAACACCTCCATTCTGTGACTTCACACACCTCCATTCCATGACTTCACACACCTTCATTTTTACTTCAGTATCATTCACACACCTCCATTCTATGACTTCACAAACCTCCATTCTGTGACTTCACACATGCATTTTGACTTCACACACCTCCAATTTATGACTTCAAACACCTCAATTCTGTGACTTCACACAGCTCCATTCTATGACTTCATAACGTCCATTCTGTGACTTCACACAGCTCCATTCTATGACTTCACACACTTCCATTCTATGACTTCACACACCTCCATTCTGTGCCTTTACACACCTCCATTCTATGACTTCACACACCTCTATTCTGACCTCACACACCTCCATTCTATGACTTCATACACCTCCATTCTGACTTCACACACCTCCATTCTATGACTTCGCACACCTCTCTTCTGATTTCACACACCTCCATTCTGTGACTTCACACACCTCTATTCAATGACTTCACACACCTACATTCTTTGACTTCACACACCTCCAATCTGACATCACACACCTCCATTCTATGATTTCACAGACCTCGAATCTGTGACTTCACTCACCTGCACTCTATGACTACCCACACCTCTTTCTATGACTTCACCCACCTCCAATCTATGACTACACACCTCCATTCTGACTTCACACACCTCCATTCTATGACTTCACATACCTCCATTCTATGACTTCACACACATCCATTCTGTGACTTCACACACCTCCATTCTATGACTTCACACACCTCCATTGTGACTACACACACTACCATTCTATGAGTTCACACACCTTCATTTTTACTTTACAAATATCCATTTTATAACTTCACACACCTCCATTCTATGACTTCACACACCTCCATTCAGTGACTTCACACACCTCCATTCTATGACTTCACACACCTCCATTCTGTGACTTCACACACCTCCATTCTATGGCTTCACACACTTCCGGTTTGATATCACACACCTCCATTCTATGAGTTCACACACCTCCATTCTGACTTCACACACCTACATTCTATGACTTCACACACCTCCATTCTGAATTCACACAGCTCCATTCTGTGCCTTCACAAAACTCTATTCTATGATTTCACACAACTCCATACTATGACTTCACACAACTCCATCTATGACTTCACACACCTCCATTCTGACATCACACACCTCCAATCTATGACTTCACACACCTCCATTCTGAATTCACACAGCTCAATTCTGTGACTTCACAAAATTCCATTCTGACTTCACACACCTCCATTGTATGTATTCACACACCTCCATTCTGTGACTTCCAACACTTCCATTGTGACGTCACACACCTCCATTCTATGAGTTCACACACCTCCATTCTATGACTTCACACACCTCCATTCTGACTTCACAAACCTCTATTCTATGACTTCGCCCACCTCCATTCTGACATCACACACTTCCAATCTATGACTTCACAGACCTCGAATCTGTGACTTCACTCACCTCCAATCTATGACTTCACACACCTCCATTCTGTGACTTCACACTCCTGAATTCTATGACTTCACACACCTCCATTCTGTGACTTCACACACCTCCATTCTATGACTTCACACACCTCCATTCTATGACTTCACACACCTACATTTTGACTTCACACACCTCCATTCTATGAGTTCACACACCTGCATTGTGACTTCACACACCTCCATTCTATGACTTCATACACCTCCATTGTATGACTTCACACACTTCCATTCTATGACTTCACACACCTCCATTCTGTGACTTCACACACCTCCATTCTGACTTCACACACCTCCATTCTGTAACTTCACAAACCTCCATTCTGACTTCACACACCTCCATTTTATGACTTCACACACCTCCATTCTGTGACTTCACACACCTCCATTCTATGACTTCACAAACTTCCATTGTGATGTCACACACCTCCATTCTATGAGTTCACATACCTCCATTCTAAGACTTCACACACCTCCATTCTGACTTCACACACCTCTATTCTATGACTTCGAACACCTATATTCTGACTTCACACACCTCCATTCTATGACTTCACAGACCTCGAATCTGTGACTTCACTCACCTCCACTCTATGACTTCACACTTCTCCATTCTATGACTTCCCACACCTGAGTTCTATGACTTCACCCACCTCCATTGTATGACTTCACACCTCCATTCTGACTTCACACACCTCCATTCTGTGACTTCACATACCCCCATTCTATGAGTTCACATACCTCCTTTCTATGACTTCACACACCTTCATTCTTACTTCAGAAACATCTATTCTATGACTTCACCCACCTCCATTCTATGACTTCACAAACCTCCATTCTGTGACTTCACACACCTCCATTCTATGACTTCACACCTCCATTCTGACTACACACAACTCCATCTAGGACTTCACACACCTCCATTCTGACATCACACACCTCCAATCTATGACTTCACACACCTCCATTCTGAATTCACACAGCTCAATTCTGTGACTTCACAAAATTCCATTCTGACTTCACACACCTCCATTGTATGTATTCACACACCTCCATTCTGTGACTTCCCACACTTCCATTGTGACGTCACACACCTCCATTCTATGAGTTCACACACCTCCATTCTATGACTTCACACACCTCCATTCTGACTTCACAAACCTCTATTCTATGACTTCGCCCACCTCCATTCTGACATCACACACTTCCAATCTATGACTTCACAGACCTCGAATCTGTGACTTCACTCACCTCCAATCTATGACTTCACACACCTCCATTCTGTGACTTCAGACACCTGAATTCTGTGACTTCACACACCTCCATTCTGTGACTTCACACACCTCCATTCTATGACTTCACACACCTCCATTCTATGACTTCACACACCTACATTTTGACTTCACACACCTCCATTCTATGAGTTCACACACCTGCATTGTGACTTCACACACCTCCATTCTATGACTTCATACACCTCCATTGTATGACTTCACACACTTCCATTCTATGACTTCACACACCTCCATTCTGTGACTTCACACACCTCCATTCTGACTTCGCACACCTCCATTCTGTAACTTCACAAACCTCCATTTTGACTTCACACACCTCCATTTTATGACTTCACACACCTCCATTCTGTGACTTCACACACCTCCATTCTATGACTTCACAAACTTCCATTGTGATGTCACACACCTCCATTCTATGAGTTCACATACCTCCATTCTAAGACTTCACACACCTCCATTCTGACTTCACACACCTCTATTCTATGACTTCGAACACCTATATTCTGACTTCACACACCTCCATTCCATGACTTCACAGACCTCGAATCTGTGACTTCACTCACCTCCACTCTATGACTTCACACTTCTCCATTCTATGACTTCCCACACCTGAGTTCTATGACTTCACCCACCTCCATTGTATGACTTCACACCTCCATTCTGACTTCACACACCTCCATTCTGTGACTTCACATACCCCCATTCTATGAGTTCACATACCTCCATTCTATGACTTCACACACCTTCATTCTTACTTCAGAAACATCTATTCTATGACTTCACACACCTCCATTCTATGACTTCACAAACCTCCATTCTGTGACTTCACACACCTCCATTCTATGACTTCACACCTCCATTCTGACTACACACACCTCCATTCTATGACTTCACACACCTCCATTCTGACTTCACACACCTCCATTCTGTGACTTCACACACCTCCATTCTATGATTTCATACACCTCCATTCTGTGACTTCAGACACCTCCATTCTATGACTTCACACACCTCCATTCTATGACTTCACACACCTCCATTCTGTGACTTCTCACACCTCAATTCTGTGACTTCACACAGTTCCAAACTGTGACTTCACACACCTACATTCTATGACTTCACACACCTCCATTCTGTGACTTCACACACCTCCATTCTATGACCTCACACACCCTCATTCTATGATATCACACACTTCCATTCTATGACTTCACACATCCATTTTGATTTCACACACCTCCAGTATATGACTTCAAACACCTCAATTCTGTGACTTCACACACCTCCATTCTATGACTTCATACCGTACATTCTGTGACATCACACACCTCCATTCTATGACTTCACACACCTCCATTCTGTGACTTCACACTCCTGCAATCTGTGACTTCCCACACCTCCATTCTGTAACTTCACACACCTCCATTCTATGACTTAACACACCTTCATTCTTACTTCACAAACACCTATTCTATGACTTCACACACCTCCATTCTTTGACTTCACACACCTCCATTCTGTGACTTCACACACCTCCATTCTATGACTTCAAACACCTCCATTGTGACTACACACACCTCCATTCTATGAGTTCACACACCTCCATTCTGACTTCACACACCTCCATTGTATGTATTCACACACCTCCATTCTGTGACTTCACACACTTCCATTGTGACGTCACACACCTCCATTCTATGAGTTGACACACCTCCATTCTATGACTTCACACACCTCCATTCTGACTTCACAAACCTCTATTCTATGACTTCGCACACCTCCTTTCTGACATCACACACTTCCAATCTATGACTTCACAGACCTCGAATCTGTGACTTCACTCACCTCCACTCTATGACTTCACACTCCTCCATTCTATGATTTCCCACACCACCATTCTATGACTACACCCACCTTCATTCTATGACTTCACACCTCCATTCTGACTTCACACACTTCCATTCAGTGACTTCACACACCTCCATTCAATGACTTCACACACCTCCATTGTATGACTTCACACACCTTCATTCTTACTTCAGAAACATCCATTCTATGACCTCACTCACATCCATCTATGACTTCACAAACCTCCATTCTGTGACTTCACACACCTCCATACTGAGTTCACAAAACTCCTTTCGGTGACTTAACACACCTCCATTCTGACTTCACACACGTCCATTCTATGACTTCACACACTTCCATTCTATGACTTCACACACCTCCATTCTGTGACTTCACACACCTCTATTCTGAGTTCACACACCTCCATTCTGTGACTTCACACACCTCCATTCTATGACTTCACACACCTACATTCTATGACTTCACACATCCATTTTGACTTCACACCCCTCCAATATATGACTTCCAACAGCTCAATTCTCTGACTTCACACACCTCCATTCTATGACTTTAAACCCGTCCATTCAGTGACTTCACACACCTCCATTCAATGACTTCACCCACCTCCATTCTATGACTTCACACACCTCCATTCTCCGACTTCACATCTCTCTAATTTGATTTCTCATACCTCCATTCTATGACTTCACAAACCTCACTTCGGTGACTTCACAATACTTCATTCTATGACTTCACACATATACATTCTATGACTTCACACACGTCAATTCTGACTCACACAACTCCATTCTGTGACTTCCCAAAACTCCATTCTATGATTTCACATATCTCCATACTATGACTTCACACACCTCCATCTATGACTTCACACACCTCCATTGTATGACTTCACACACCTCCATTCTGTGACTACACACACCTCCATTCTATGACTTCACAAACTTCCATTGTGACGTCGCACACCTCCATTCTATGAGTTCACACACCTCCATTCTATGACTTCACACACCTCCATTCTGACTTCACACACCTCTATTCTATGACTTAGAACACCTACATTCTGACTTCCCACACCTCCATTCTATGACTTCACAGACCTCGAATCTGTGACTTCACTCACCTCCACTCTATGACTTCACACTTCTCCATTCTATGACTTCCCACACCTAATTTATGTGACTTCACCCACCTCCATTCTATGACTTCACACCTCCATTCTAACTTCACACACCTCCATTCTATGACTTCACACACCTCCATTCTGACTTCACACACCTCCATTCTGTGACTTCACACACCTCCATTCTATGATTTCACACACCTCCATTCTGTGACTTCACACACCTGAATTCTATGACTTCACACACCTCCATTTTGTGACTTCACACACCTCCCTTCTATGACTTCACACACCTCCATTCTATGACTTCACACACCTACATTTTGACTTCACACACCTCCATTCTATGAGTTCACACACCTGCATTGTGACTTCACACACCTCCATTCTATGGTTCATACACCTCCATTCTGACCTCACACACCTCCATTCTGACTTCACACATCTAAATTCTGTGACTTCACACACCTCCAATCTGAATTCACGCAACTCCATTCTATGACTTCACAAACCTCAATTCTATGACTTCACACACCTCCATTCTCCGACTTCACACCCCTCTAATTTGATTTCTCATACCTCCATTCTATCACTTCACAAACCTCCCTTCGGTGACTTCACAATACTCCATTCTATGACTTCCCACATCTATATTCTATGACTTCACACACCTCAATTCTGACTCACTCAACTCCATTCTGTGACTTCACAAAACTCCATTCTATGATTTCACATATCTCCATACTATAACTTCACACACCTCCATTTATGATTTCACACACCTCCATTCTGAGTTCACACACCTCCATTCTGTGATTTCACACACCTCCATTCCGGCTTCATACACCTCCATTGTATGACTTCACAGACCTCCATTCTATGACTTCACAAACTTCCATTGTGACGTCACACACCTCCATTCTATGAGTTCACACACCTCCATTCTATGACTTCACACACCTCCATTCTGACTTCACACACCTGTATTCTATGACTTCGAAAACCTACATTCTGACTTCCCACACCTCCATTCTATGACTTTACAGACCTCGAATCTGTGACTTCACTCACCTCCACTCTATGACTTCACACTTCTCCATTCTATGACTTCCCACACCTAATTTCTGTGACTTCACCCACCTCCATTCTATGACTTCACACCTCCATTCTGACTTCACACACCTCCATTCTGACTTCACACACCTCCATTCTTTGAGTTCACACACCTCCATTCTATGATTTCACACACCTCCATTCTGTGACTTCACACACCTCCATTCTATGACTTCACACACCTACATTTTGACTTCACACACCTCCATTCTATGAGTTCACACACCTGCATTGTGACTTCACACACCTCCATTCTATGACTTCATACACCTCCATTGTATGACTTCACACACTTCCATTCTATGACTTCACACACCTCCATTCTGTGACTTCACACACCTCCATTCTGATTTCACACACCTCCATTCTGTGACGTCACACACCTCCAATCTGACTTCACACACCTCCATTTTATGACTTCACACACCTCCATTCTGTGACTTCACACACCTCCATTCTATGACTTCACAAACTTCCATTGTGACGTCACACACCTCCATTCTATGAGTTCACATACCTCCATTCTATGACTTCAAACAACTCCATTCTGACTTCACACACCTCTGTTCTATGACTTCGAACACCTACATTCCGACTTCACACACCTCCATTCTATGACTTCACAGACCTCGAATCTGTGACTTCACTCACTTCCACTCTATGACTTCACACTTCTCCATTCTATAACTTCCCACACCTAAGTTCTATGACTTCACCCACCTCCATTGTATGACTTCACACCTCCATTCTGACTTCACACACCTCCATTCTGTGACTTCACACACCTCCATTCTGACTTCACCCACCTCCATTCTGTGACTTCACACACCCCCATTCTTTGACTTCACACACCTCCATTCTGTGACTTCACACACCTCCATTCTGAGTTCACACACCTCCATTCTGTGACTTCTCACACCTCGATTCTGTGACTTCACACACCTCCAATCTGTGACTTCACACGCTTCCATTCTATGACTTCACACACCTCCATTCTATGACTTCACACACCTCCATTCTGTGATTCACACACCTCCATTCTGTGATTCACACACCTCCATTCTATGACCTCACACACCCTCATTCTATGATTTAACACGCCTCCATTCTATGACTTAACACATTCATTTTGATTTCACACACCTCCAATATATGACTTCAAACACCTCAATTCTGTGACTTCACACACCTCCATTCTATGACTTCATACCGTCCATTCTGTGACTTCACACACCTGCATTGTATGACTTCACACATTTCAATTATATGACTTCACACACCTCCATTCTGTGACTTTGCACACCTCCATTCTGGGTTCACACACCTTCATTCTGAGACTTCACACTCCTGCAATCTGTGACTTCCCACACCTCCTTTCTATGATTTCACCCACCTCATATCAATGACTACACTCCTCAATTCTGACTTCACACACCTCCATTCTGTGACTTCACACACCCCCATTCTATGAGTTCACATACCTCCATTCTATGACTTCACACACCTTCATTCTTACTTCAGAAACATCCATTCTATGACTTCACACACCTACATTCTATGACTTCACAAACCTCCACTCTGTGACTTCACACACCTCCATTCTGAGTTCACACACCTCCATTCTGTGACTTCTCACACCTCGATTCTGTGACTTCACACAGTTCCAAACTGTGACTTCACACACCTACATTCTATGACTTCACACACCTCCATTCTGTGACTTCACACACCTCCATTCTATGACCTCACGCACCCTCATTCTATGATTTCACACACTTCCATTCTATGACTTCACACATCCATTTTGATTTCACACACCTCCAGTATATGACTTCAAAAACCTCATTTCTGTGACTTCACACACCTCCATTCTATGACTTCATACCGTACATTCTGTGACATCACAGACCTCCATTCTATGACTTCACACACCTCCATTCTGTGACTTCACACTCCTGCAATCTGTGACTTCCCACACCTCCATTCTGTCACTTCACACAACTCCATTCTATGACTTAACACACCTTCATTCTTACTTCACAAACACCCATTCTATGACTTCACACACGTCCATTCTTTGACTTCACACACCTCCATTCTGTGACTTCACACACCTCCATTCTATGACTTCAAACACCTCCATTGTGACTACACCCACCTCCATTCTATGAGTTCACACACCTCCATTCTGACTTCACACACCTCCATTCTATGACCTCACACACCTCCATTCTGAATTCACACAGCTCAATTCTGTGACTTCACAAAATTCCATTCTGACTTCACACACCTCCATTGTATGTATTCACACACCTCCATTCTGTGACTTCACACACTTCCATTGTGACGTCACACACCTCCATTCTATGAGTTGACACACCTCCATTCTATGACTTCACACACCTCCATTCTGACTTCACAAACCTCTATTCTATGACTTCGCACACTTCCATTCTGACATCACACACTTCCAATCTATGACTTCACATACCTCGAATCTGTGACTTCACTCACCTCCACTCTATGACTTCACACTCCTCCATTCTATGACTTCCCACACCACCATTCTATGACTTCACCCACCTTCATTCTATGACTTCACACCTCCATTCTGACTTCACACACTTCCATTCAGTGACTTCACACACCTCCATTCAATGACTTCCCACACCTCCATTGTATGACTTCACACACCTTCATTCTTACTTCAGAAACATCCATTCTATGACCTCACTCACCTCCATCTATGACTTCACAAACCTCCATTCTGTGACTTCACACACCTCCATACTGAGTTCACAAAACTCCATTCGGTGACTTAACACACCTCCATTCTGACTTCACACAGGTCCATTCTATGACTTCACACACTTCCATTCTATGACTTCACACACCTCCATTCTGTGACTTCACACACCTCTATTCTGAGTTCACACACCTCCATTCTGTGACTTCACACACCTCCATTCTATGACTTCACACACCTACATTCTATGACTTCACACATCCATTTTGACTTCACACCCCTCCAATATATGACTTCCAACAGCTCAATTCTCTGACTTCACACACCTCCATTCTATGACTTCATACACCTCCATTCTGACCTCACACACCTCCATTCTGACTTCACACATCTAAATTCTGTGACTTCACACATCTCCAATCTGAATTCACGCAACTCCATTCTATGACTTCACACACCTCAATTCTATGACTTCACACAGCTCCATTCTCCGACTTCATACCCCTCTAATTTGATTTCTCATACCTCCATTCTATCACTTCACAAACCTCCCTTCGGTGACTTCACAATACTCCATTCTATGACTTCCCACATCTACATTCTATGACTTCACACACCTCAATTCTGACTCACACAACTCCATTCTGTGACTTCACAAAACTCCATTCTATGATTTCACATATCTCCATACTATGACTTCACACACCTCCATTTATGATTTCACACACCTCCATTCTGAGTTCACACACCTCCATTCTGTGACTTCACACACCTCCATTCCGGCTTAATACACCTCCATTGTATGACTTCACAGACCTCCATTCTGTGACTTCACACACCTCCATTCTATGACTTCACAAACTTCCATTGTGACGTCACACACCTCCATTCTATGAGTTCACACACCTCCATTCTATGACTTCACACACCTCCATTCTGACTTCACACACCTGTATTCTATGACTTCGAACAGCTACATTCTGACTTCCCACACCTCCATTCTATGACTTCACAGACCTCGAATCGGTGACTTCACTCACCTCCAATATATGACTTCACACTTCTCCATTCTATGACTTCCAACACCTAATTTCTGTGACTTCACCCACCTCCATTCTATGACTTCACATCTCCATTCTGACTTCATACACCTCCATTCTATGACTTCACACACTTCCATTCTGACTTCACACACCTCCATTCTGTGACTTCACACACCTCCATTCTATGATTTCACACACCTCCATTCTGTGATTCACACACCTGAATTCTATGACTTCACACACCTCCATTCTGTGACTTCACACACCTCCATTCTATGACTTCACACACCTCCATTCTATGACTTCACAAACCTACATTTTGACTTCACACACCTCCATTCTATGAGTTCACACACCTGCATTGTGACTTCACACACCTCCATTCTATGACTTCATACACCTCCATTGTATGACTTCACACACTTCCATTCTATGACTTCACACACCTCCATTCTGTGAATTCTCACACCTCCATTCTGACTTCACACACCTCCATTCTGTGACTTCACACACCTCCATTCTGACTTCACACACCTCCATTTTATGACTTCACACACCTCCATTCTGTGACTTCACACACCTCCATTCTATGACTTCACACACCTTCATTCTTACTTCACAAACACCCATTCTATGACTTCACACACCTCCATTCTATGACTTCACACACCTCCATTCTGTGACTTCACACACCCCCATTCTATGAGTTCACACCCCTCCATTGTGACTACACACACCTCCATTCTGTGACTTCACAAAATTCCATTCTGACTTCACACACCTCCACTCTATGACTTCACACTCCTCCATTCTATGACTTCCCACACCTCCTTTCTATGACTTCACCCACCTTCATTCTATGACTTCACACCTCCATTCTGACTTCACACACTTCCATTCAGTGACTTCACACACCTCCATTCAATGACTTCACACACCTCCATTCTATGACTTCGCACACCTTCATTCTTACTTCAGAAACATCCATTCTATGACCTCACACACCTCCATCTATGACTTCACAAACCTCCATTCTGTGACTTCACACACCTCCATACTGAGTTCACAAAACTCCATTCGGTGACTTAACACACCTCCATTCTGACTTCACACACGTCCATTCTATGACTTCACACACTTCCATTCTATGACTTCACAAACCTCCATTCTGTGACTTCACACACCTCCATTCTGAGTTCACACACCTCCATTCTGTGACTTCACACACCTCCATTCTCTGACTTCACACACGTCCATTCTATGACTTTAAACCCGTCCATTCAGTGACTTCACACACCTCCATTCTATGACTTCATACACCTCCATTCTATGACTTCACCCACCTCCATTCTATGACCTCACCCACCTTCATTCTATGACTTCACACACCTTCATTCTTACTTCAGAAACATCCATTCTATGACCTCACACACCTCCATCTATGACTTCACCAACCTCCATTCTGTGACTTAACACACCTCCATTCTGACTTCACACAAGTCCATTCTATGTCTTCACACACTTCCATTCTATGACTTCACAAACCTCCATTCTGTGACTTCACACACCTCCATTCTGAGTTCACACACCTCCATTCTGTGACTTCACACACCTCCATTCTATGATTTCACACACCTACATTCTATGACTTCACACATCCATTTTGACTTCACACACCTCCAATATATGACTTCAAACAGCTCAATTCTCTGACTTCACACACCTCCATTCTATGACTTTAAACCCGTCCATTCAGTGACTTCACACACCTCCATTCTATGACTTCACCCACCTCCATTCTATGACTTAACCCACCTCCATTCTATGACTACACACACCTCCATTCTTCGACTTCACACCACTATAATGTGATTTCTCATACCTCCATTCTATGACTTCACACATCTATATTCTATGACTTCAAACACCTCAATTCTGACTCACACAACTCCATTCTGTGACTTCACACAACTCCATTCTATGATTTCACATATCTCCAAACTATGACTTTACACACTTCCATCTATGACTTCACACACCTCCATTCTGAGTTCACACACCTCCATTCTGTGACATCACACACCTCCATTCTGACTTCACACCCCTCCATTGTATGACTTCACACACCTCCATTCTGTGACTTCACACACCTCCATTCTATGACTTCACAAACTTCCATTGTGACGTCACACACCTCCATTCTATGAGTTCACCCACCTCCATTCTATGACTTCCCTCACCTCCATTCTATGACTTCACACACCTCCTTTCTGAGTTGACACACCTCCATTCTATGACTTCACCCACCTCCATTCTATGACTTCACTAACCTCCATTCTCCTACTTCACACCCCTCTAATTTGATTTCCCATACCTCCATTCTATGACTTCACAAACCTCCCTTCGATGACTTCACAATATTCCATTCTATGACTTCACACATCTACATTCTATGACTTCACACACCTCAATTCTGACTCACACAACTCCATTCTGTGACTTCACAAAACTCCATTCTATGATTTCACATATCTCCATACTATGACTTCACACACCTCCATCTATGACTTCACACACCTCCATTCTGTGATTTCACACACCTCCATTCTATGACTTCCCACACCTCCTATCTATGAATTCACCCACCTCCAATCCATGACTACACACCTCCATTCTGACTTCACACACCTCCATTCTGTGACCTCACACACCTCCATTCTATAACTTAACACAGCTCCATTCTATGACTTCACACACCTCCATTTTTTGACTTCACACACATAAATTCTGAGTTGACACACCTCCATTCTCTGACTTCATACACCTCCATTCTGACTTCACACAGCTCCATTCTATGACTTCACACACCTCCATTCTGTGACTTCACACACCTTCATTCTTACTTTACACACCTCCATTCTGTGACTTCACATACCTCCATTCTATGACTTCACACACCTCCATTCTGTGACTTCACACACCTCCATTCTATGACTTCACACACTTCCATTGTGACGTCACACACATCCATTCTATGAGTTCACACACTTCCATTCTGACTTCACACACCTCCATTCTATGACTTCACACACCTCCATTCTGAATTCACACAGCTCCATTCTGTGACTTCACAAAACTCCATTCTATGATTTCACACATCTCCATACTATGATTTCACACAACTCCATCTATGACTTCACACACCTCCATTTTGATTTCACACACCTCTATTATATGACTTCGCACACCTCCATTCTGACATCACACACCTCCATTCTATGACTTCACAGACCTCGAATCTGTGACTTCACTCACCTGCACTCTATGACTTCACACTCCTCCATTCTATGACTTCGCACACCTCCTTTCTATGACTTCACCCACCTCCAATCTATGACTACACACCTCCATTCTGACTTCACACACCTCCATTCTGTGACTTCACACACCTCCATTCCATGACTTCACACACCTTCATTTTTACTTCAGAAACATTCACACACCTCCATTCTATGACTTCACAAACCTCCATTCTGTGACTTCACACAAGCATTTTGACTTCACACACCTCCAATATATGACTTCAAACACCTCAATTCTGTGACTTCACACAGCTCCATTCTATGACTTCATAACGTCCATTCTGTGACTTCACACAGCTCCATTCTATGACTTCACACACTTCCATTCTATGACTTCACACACCTCCATTCTGTGCCTTTACACACCTCCATTCTGAGTTCACACACCTCCATTCTGTGACGTCACACACCTCTATTCTGTCACTTCCCACAACTCCATTCTGTGACATCACACACCTCCATTCTATGACTTCACACACCTCTGTTCTGACTTCACACACCTCCATTCTATGACTTCACACACCTCCATTCTCACTTCACACACCTCCATTCTATGACTTCGCACACCTCTCTTCTGATTTCACACACCTCCATTCTGTGACTTCACGCACCTATATTCAATGACTTCACACACCTACATTCTTTGACTTTACACACCTCCAATCTGACATAACACACCTCCATTCTATGATTTCACAGACCTCGAATCTGTGACTTCACTCACCTGCACGCTATGACTACCCACACCTGTTTCTATGACTTCACCCACCTCCAATCTATGACTACACACCTCCATTCTGACTTCACACACCTCCATTCTGTGACTTCACACACCTCCATTCTATGACTTCACACACCTCCATTCTATGACTTCACACACCCTCATTCTTACTTCAGAAACATCCATTCTATGACTTCACACACCTCCATTCTATGACTTCACAAACCTCCATTCTGTGACTTCACACACCTCCATTCTCTGACTTCACACACTTCCATTCTGAGTTCACACACCTCTATTCTGTGACTTCACACACTTCCATTCTATGACTTCACACTCCTTCATTTTATGATTTCACACACCTCCATTCTGTGACTTCACAAACCTCCATTCTATGACCTAACACACCCTCATTCTCTGATTTCACACACCTCCATACTATGACTTCACACATCCATTTTGACTTCACATACCTCCAATATATGACTGCAAACACCTCAATTCTGTGATTCACACACCTCCATTCTATGACTTCAAACCGTTCATTCTCTGACTTCACACACCTCCATTTTATGACTTCACACACTTCCATTCTATGACTTCACACACCTCCATTCTGTGACTTTACACACCTCCATTCTGAGTTCACACACCTCAATTCTAGGACTTCACACACCTCCAATCTGTGACTTCCCACACCTCCATTCTGTGACTTCCCACACCTCCATTCTATGACTTCACACACCTCCATTCTATGACTTCACACACGTCCATTGTGTGACTTCACACACCTCCATTCTATGACTTCACACACCTCCATTGTGACTACACACACTACCATTCTATGAGTTCACACACCTGCATTCTGACTTCACACACCTCCATTCTATGACTTCACATACCTCCATTCTATGACTTCACACACCTCCTTTCTATGACTTCACCCAACACCATTCTATGACTTCACGCCTCCATTCTGACTTCACACACCTCCATTCTGTGACTTCACACACCTCCATTATATGACTTCACACACCTCCATTCTATGACTTCACACACCTCCATTCTATGCCTTCACACACCTCCATTCTGTGACTTCACACACCTCCATTCTATGCCTTCACACACCTTCATTCTTACTTCACAAACATACATTCTATGACTTCACACACCTCCATTCTATGACTTCAAACACCTCCATTCTTTGACTTCAGACACCTCCATTCTATGTCTTCACACACCTCCATTCTTTGACTTCACACACCTAAATTCTGAGTTGACACATCTCCATTCTGTGACTTCACACACCTCCATTCTGACTTCACACATCTCCATTCTATGACTTCACACACCTTCATTTTTACTTTACAAACATCCATTCTGTAACTTCACATACCTCCATTCTATGACTTCACACACCTCCATTCAGTGACCTCACACACATCCATTCTCACGTCACACACCTCCATTCTATGACTTCGCACACCTCTCTTCTGATTTCACACACCTCCATTCTGTGACTTCACAAACCTATATTTAATGACTTCACACACCTACATTCTTTGACTTTACACACCTCCAATCTGACCTCACACACCTCCATTCTATGATTTCACAGACCTTGAATCTGTGACTTCACTCACATGCACTCTATGACTACCCACACCTGTTTCTATGACTTCACCCACCTCCAATCTATGACAACACACCTCCATTCTGACTTCACACACCTCCATTCTGTGACTTCACACACCTCCTTTCTATGACTTCACACACCTCCATTCTATGACTTCACACACCTTCATTCTTACTTCAGAAACATCCATTCTATGACTTCACACACCTCCATTCTATGACTTCACAAACCTCCATTCTGTGACTTCACACATCTCCATTCTCTGACTTCACACACTTCCATTCTGAGTTCACACACCTCTATTCTGTGACTTCACACACTTCCATTCTATGACTTCACACTCCTTCATTTTATGATTTCACACACCTCCATTCTGTGACTTCACAAACCTCCATTCTATGACCTCACACACCCTCATTCTCTGATTTCACACACCTCCATACTATGACTTCACACATCCATTTTGACTTCACACACCTCCAATATATGACTGCAAACACCTCAATTCTGTGATTCACACACCTCCATTCTATGACTTCAAACCGTCCATTCTCTGACTTCACACACCTCCATTCTATGACTTCACACACCTCCATTCTGTTACTTTACACACCTCCATTCTGAGTTCACACACCTCAATTCTGGGACTACACACACCTCCAATCTGTGACTTCCCACACCTCCATTCTGTGACTTCCCACACCTCCATTCTATGACTTCACACACCTCCATTCTATGACTTCACACACGTCCATTCTGTGAGTACACACCTACATTCTATGACTTCACACACCTCCATTGTGACTACACACACTACCATTCTATGAGTTCACACACCTGCATTCTGATTTCACACACCTCCATTCTATGACTTCACACACCTCCATTCTATGACTTCACACACCTCCTTTCTATGACTTCACCCAACACCATTCTATGACTTCACGCCTCCATTCTGACTTCACACACCTCCATTCTGTGACTTCACACACCTCCATTATATGACTTCACACACCTCCATTCTATGACTTCACACACCTCCATTCTATGCCTTCACACACCTCCATTCTGTGACTTCACACACCTCCATTCTATGCCTTCACACACCTTCATTCTTACTTCACAAACATACATTCTATGACTTCACACACCTCCATTCTATGCCTTCACACACCTCCATTCTTTGACTTCAGACACCTCCATTCTATGTCTTCACACACCTCCATTCTTTGACTTCACACACCTAAATTCTGAGTTGACACATCTCCATTCTGTGACGTCACACACCTCCATTCTGACTTCACACATCTCCATTCTATGACTTCACACACCTTCATTTTTACTTTACAAACATCCATTCTATAACTTCACATACCTCCATTCTATGACTTCACACACCTACATTCAGTGACTTCACACACCTCCATTCTATGACTTCACACACCTCCATTCTGTGACTTCACACACCTCCATTATATGACTTCACACACTTCCATTCTGACGTCACACATCTCCATTCTATGAGTTCACACACCTCCATTCTGACTTCACACACCTCCATTCTATGACTTCACACACCTCCATTCTGAATGCACACAGCTCCATTCTGTGCCTTCACAAAACTCTATTCTATGATTTCACACAACTCCATACTATGACTTCACACAACTCCACCTATGACTTCACACACCTCCATTCTGACTTCACACAACTCTATTCTATGACTTCGCACTCCTCCATTCTGACATCACACACCTCCATTCTATGACTTCACAGACCTCGAATCTGTGACTTCACTCACATGCACTCTATGACTTCACAATCCTCCATTCTATGACTTCCCACACCTCCTTTCTATGACTTCACCCACTTCCAATCGATGACTACACACCTCCATTCGGACTTCACACTCCTCCATTCTGTGACTTCACACACCCCCATTCTATGAGTTCACATACCTCCATTCTATGACTTCACAAACCTCCATTCTGTGACTTCACACACCTCCATTCTGAGTTCACACAACTCCATTCGGTGACTTCACACACCTCCATTCTGACTTCACACACCTCCATTCTATGACTTCACACATTTCCATTCTATGACTTCATACACCTCCATTCTGTGACTTCACACACCTCCATTCTGAGTTCACACACCTCCATTCTGTGACTTCTCACACCTCGATTCTTTGACTTCACACAGCTCCAAACTGTGACTTCACACACCTCCATTCTATGACTTCACACACCTCCATTCTGTGACTACACACACCTCCATTCTATGACCTCACACACCCTCATTCTATGATTTCACACACCTCCATTCTATGACTTCACCCAGCAACATTCTATGACTTCACACACCTCCATTCTGAATTCACACAGCTCAATTCTGTGACTTCACAAAATTCCATTCTGACTTCACACACCTCCATTGTATGAATTCACACACCTCCATTCTGTGACTTCACACACTTCCCTTGTGACGTCACACACCTCCATTCTATGAGTTCACACACCTCCATTCTGACTTCACAAACCTCTATTCTATGACTTCGCACACCTCCATTCTGACATCACACACCTCCACTCTATGAGTTCACACTCCTCCATTCTATGACTTCCCACACCTCCTTTCTATGACTTCACCCACCTTCATTCTATGACTTCACACCTCCATTCTGACTTCACACACTTCCATTCAGTGACTTCACACACCTCCATTCAATGACTTCACACACCTCCATTCTATGACTTCACACACCTTCATTCTTACTTCAGAAACATCCATTCTATGACCTCACACACCTCCATCTATGACTTCACAAACCTCCATTCTGTGACTTCACACACCTCCATTCTGAGTTCACAAATCTCCATTCGGTGACTTAACACACATCCATTTTGACTTCACACACCTCCAATATATGACTTCAAACAGCTCAATTCTCTGACTTCACACACCTCCATTCTCTGACTTTAAACCCGTCCATTCAGTGACTTCACACACCGCCATTCTATGACTTCATACACCTCCATTCTATGACGTCACCCACCTCCATTCTATGACTTCACACACCTCCATTCTCTGACTTCACACCCCTCTAATTTAATTTCTCATACCTCCATTCTATGACTTCACAAACCTCCCTTCGGTGACTTCACAATACTCCATTCTATGACTTCACACATCTACATTCTATGACTTCACACACCTCAATTCTGCCTCACACAACTCCATTCTGTGACTTCACAAAACTCCATTCTAAGATTTCACATTTCTCCATACTATGACTTCACACACCTCCATCTATGATTGCACACACCTCCATTCTGAGTTCACACACCTCCATTCTGTAACTTCACACAACTCCATTCTGACTTCACACACCTCCATTGTATGACTTCACACACCTCCATTCTGTGACTTCACACACCTCCATTCTATGACTTCACAAACTTCCATTGTGAAGTCACACACCTCCATTCTATGAGTTCACACACCTCCATTCTATAAGTTCACACAGCTCCATTCTGATTTCACACACCTCCGTTCTATGACTTCACACACCTCCATTCTGAATTCAAACAGCTCCATTCTGTGACTTCACAAAACTCTATTTTATGATTTCACACCTCCATACTATGACTTAACACAACTCCATCTATGACTTCACACACCTCCATTCTGACTTCACACACCTCTATTCTATGACTACGCACACCTCCATTCTGACATCACACACCTCCATTCTAAGACTTCACAGACCTCGAATCTGTGATTTCACTCACATGCACTCTATGACTTCCCACACCTCCTTTCTATGACTTCACCCACCTCCAATCGAGGACTACACACCTCCATTCTGACTTCAAACACCTCCATTCTGTGACTTCACACACCCCCATTCTATGAGTTCACATACCTCCATTCTATGACTTCACACACCTTCAGTCTTACTTCAGAAACATCCATTCTATGACTTCACAAACCTCCATTCTATGACTTCACAAACCTCCATTCTGTGACTTCACACACCTCCATTCTGAGTTCACACAACTCCAATCTGTGACTTCACACACCTCCATTCTGACTTCACACACCTCCATTCTATGAGTTCACACACTTCCATTCTATGACTTCACACACCTCCATTCTGTGACTTCACACACCTCCATTCTGAGTTCACACACCTCCATTCTGTGATTCTAACACCTCGATTCTTTGACTTCACACAGCTCCAATCTGTGACTTCACACACTTCAATTCTATGACTTCACACACCTCCATTCTATGACTTCACACACCCTCATTCTATGATTTCACACACCTCCATTCTATGACTTCACACATCCATTTTGATTTCACACACCTCCAATAAATGACTTCAAACACCTCAATTCTGTGACTTCACACAACTTCTATGACTTCATACCGTCCATTCTGTGACTTCACACACCTCCATTCTATGACTTCACACACTTCCATTCTATGACTTCACACACCTCCATTCTGTGAATTTACACACCTCCATTCTGAGTTCACGCACCTCAATTCTGGGAATTCACACACCTCCAATCTGTGACTTCCCAAACCTCCATTCTGTGACTTCACACACCTCCATTCTGACTTCACACACCTCCATTCTGTGACTTCACACACCTCCATTCTATGATTTCACACACCTCCATTCTGTGATTCACACACCTGAATTCTATGACTTCACACACCTCCATTCTGTGACTTCACACACCTCCATTCTATGACTTCACACACCTCCATTCTATGACTTCACAAACCTACATTTTGACTTCACACACCTCCATTCTATGAGTTCACACACCTGCATTGTGACTTCACATACCTCCATTCTATGACTTCATACACCTCCATTGTATGACTTCACACACTTCCATTCTATGACTTCACACACCTCCATTCTGTGAATTCTCACACCTCCATTCTGACTTCACACACCTCCATTCTGTGACTTCACACACCTCCATTCTGACTTCACACCCCTCCATTTTATGACTTCACACACCTCCATTCTGTGACTTCACACACCTCCATTCTATGACTTCACACACCTCCATTCTATGACTTCACACACCTCCATTCTGTGACTTCACACACCTCCATTCTATGAGTTCACACCCCTCCATTGTGACTACACACACCTCCATTCTGTGACTTCACAAAATTCCATTCTGACTTCACACACCTCCATTTTATGAATTCATACACCTCCATTCTGTGACTTCACACACCTCCATTCTGACTTCACAAACCTCTATTCTATGACTTCGCACACCTCCATTCTGGCATCACACACCTCCACTCTATGACTTCACACTCCTCCATTCTATGACTTCCCACACCTCCTTTCTATGACTTCACCCACCTTCATTCTATGACTTCACACCTCCATTCTGACTTCACACACTTCCATTCAGTGACTTCACACACCTCCATTCAATGACTTCACACACCTCCATTCTATGACTTCGCACACCTTCATTCTTACTTCAGAAACATCCATTCTATGACCTCACACACCTCCATCTATGACTTCACAAACCTCCATTCTGTGACTTCACACACCTCCATACTGAGTTCACAAAACTCCATTCGGTGACTTAACACACCTCCATTCTGACTTCACACACGTCCATTCTATGACTTCACACACTTCCATTCTATGACTTCACAAACCTCCATTCTGTGACTTCACACACCTCCATTCTGAGTTCACACACTTCCATTCTGTGACTTCACACACCTCCATTCTATGACTTCACACACCTACATTCTATGACTTCACACATCAATTTTGACTTCACACACCTCCAATATATGACTTCAAACAGCTCAATTCTCTGACTTCACACACCTCGATTCTATGACTTTAAACCCGTCCATTCAGTGACTTCACACACCTCCATTCTATGACTTCATACACCTCCATTCTATGACTTCACCCACCTCCATTCTATGACCTCACCCACCTTCATTCTATGACTTCACACACCTTCATTCTTACTTCAGAAACATCCATTCTATGACCTCACACACCTCCATCTAGGACTTCACCAACCTCCATTCTGTGACTTAACACACCTCCATTCTGACTTCACACAAGTCCATTCTATGACTTCACACACTTCCATTCTATGACTTCACAAACCTCCATTCTGTGACTTCACACACCTCCATTCTGAGGTCACACACCTCCATTCTGTGACTTCACACACCTCCATTCTATGATTTCACACACCTACATTCTATGACTTCACACATCCATTTTGACTTCACACACCTCCAATATATGACTTCAAACAGCTCAATTCTCTGACTTCACACACCTCCATTCTATGACTTTAAACCCGTCCATTCAGTGACTTCACACACCTCCATTCTATGACTTCACCCACCTCCATTCTATAACTTAATCCACCTCCATTCTATGACTACACACACCTCCATTCTTCGACTTCACACCACTATAATTTGATTTCTCATACCTACATTCTATGACTTCACAAACCTCACTTCGGTGACTTCAAAATACTCCATTCTATGACTTCACACATCTACATTCTATGACTTCAAACACCTCAATTCTGACTCACACAACTCCATTCTGTGACTTCACAAAACTCCATTCTATGATTTCACATATCTCCAAACTATGACTTTACAAAATTCCATCTATGACTTCACACACCTCCATTCTGAGTTCACACACCTCCATTCTGTGACGTCACACACCTCCATTCTGACTTCACACCCCTCCATTGTATGACTTCACACACCTCCATTCTGTGACTTCACACACCTCCATTCTATGATTCACAAACTTCCATTGTGACGTCACACACCTCCATTCTATGAGTTCACCCACCTCCATTCTATGACTTCCCTCACCTCCATTCTATGACTTCACACACCTCCTTTCTGAGTTGACACACCTCCATTCTATGACTTCACCCACCTCCATTCTATGACTTCACAAACCTCCATTCTCCGACTTCACACCCCTCTAATTTGATTTCCCATACCTCCATTCTATGACTTCACAAACCTCTCTTCGGTGACTTCACAATACTCCATTCTATGACTTCACACATCTACATTCTATGACTTCACACACCTCAATTCTGACTCACACAACTCCATTCTGTGACTTCACAAAACTCCATTCTATGATTTCACATATCTCCATTCTATGCCTTCACACACCTTCATTCTTACTTCACAAACATACATTCTATGACTTCACACACCTCCATTCTATGCCTTCACACACCTCCATTCTTTGACTTCAGACACCTCCATTCTATGTCTTCACACACCTCCATTCTTTGACTTCACACACCTTAATTCTGAGTTGACACATCTCCATTCTGTGACTTCACACACCTCCATTCTGACTTCACACATCTCCATTCTATGACTTCACACACCTTCATTTTTACTTTACAAACATCCATTCTATAACTTCACATACCTCCATTCTATGACTTCACACACCTACATTCAGTGACTTCACACACCTCCATTCTATGACTTCACACACCTCCATTCTGTGACTTCACACACCTCCATTATATGACTTCACACACTTCCATTCTGACGTCACACACCTCCATTCTATGAGTTCACACACCTCCATTCTGACTTCACACACCTCCATTCTATGACTTCACACACCTCCATTCTGAATGCACACAGCTCCATTCTGTGCCTTCACAAAACTCTATTCTATGATTTCACACAACTCCATACTATGACTTCACACAACTCCACCTATGACTTCACACACCTCCATTCTGACTTCACACAACTCTATTTTATGACTTCGCACTCCTCCATTCTGACATCACACACCTCCATTCTATGACTTCACAGACCTCGAATCTGTGACTTCACTCACATGCACTCTATGACTTCACAATCCTCCATTCTATGACTTCCCACACCTCCTTTCTATGACTTCACCCACTTCCAATCGATGACTACACACCTCCATTCGGACTTCACACTCCTCCATTCTGTGACTTCACACACCCCCATTCTATGAGTTCACATACCTCCATTCTATGACTTCACAAACCTCCATTCTGTGACTTCACACACCTCCATTCTGAGTTCACACAACTCCATTCGGTGACTTCACACACCTCCATTCTGACTTCACACACCTCCATTCTATGACTTCACACATTTCCATTCTATGACTTCATACACCTCCATTCTGTGACTTCACACACCTCCATTCTGAGTTCACACACCTCCATTCTGTGACTTCTCACACCTCGATTCTGTGACTTCACACAGCTCCAAACTGTGACTTCACACACCTCCATTCTATGACTTCACACACCTCCATTCTGTGACTACACACACCTCCATTCTATGACCTCACACACCCTCATTCTATGATTTCACACACCTCCATTCTATGACTTCACCCACCACCATTCTATGACTTCACACACCTCCATTCTGAATTCACACAGCTCAATTCTGTGACTTCACAAAATTCCATTCTGACTTCACACACCTCCATTGTATGAATTCACACACCTCCATTCTGTGACTTCACACACTTCCCTTGTGACGTCACACACCTCCATTCTATGAGTTCACACACCTCCATTCTGACTTCACAAACCTCTATTCTATGACTTCGCACACCTCCATTCTGACATCACACACCTCCACTCTATGAGTTCACACTCCTCCATTCTATGACTTCCCACACCTCCTTTCTATGACTTCACCCACCTTCATTCTATGACTTCACACCTCCATTCTGACTTCACACACTTCCATTCAGTGACTTCACACACCTCCATTCAATGACTTCACACACCTCCATTCTATGACTTCACACACCTTCATTCTTACTTCAGAAACATCCATTCTATGACCTCACACACCTCCATCTATGACTTCACAAACCTCCATTCTGTGACTTCACACACCTCCATTCTGAGTTCACAAATCTCCATTCGGTGACTTAACACACATCCATTTTGACTTCACACACCTCCAATATATGACTTCAAACAGCTCAATTCTCTGACTTCACACACCTCCATTCTCTGACTTTAAACCCGTCCATTCAGTGACTTCACACACCGCCATTCTATGACTTCATACACCTCCATTCTATGACGTCACCCACCTCCATTCTATGACTTCACACACCTCCATTCTCTGACTTCACACCCCTCTAATTTAATTTCTCATACCTCCATTCTATGACTTCACAAACCTCCCTTCGGTGACTTCACAATACTCCATTCTATGACTTCACACATCCACATTCTATGACTTCACACACCTCAATTCTGCCTCACACAACTCCATTCTGTGACTTCACAAAACTCCATTCTAAGATTTCACATATCTCCATACTATGACTTCACACACCTCCATCTATGATTGCACACACCTCCATTCTGAGTTCACACACCTCCATTCTGTAACTTCACACAACTCCATTCTGACTTCACACACCTCCATTGTATGACTTCACACACCTCCATTCTGTGACTTCACACACCTCCATTCTATGACTTCACAAACTTCCATTGTGAAGTCACACACCTCCATTCTATGAGTTCACACACCTCCATTCTATAAGTTCACACAGCTCCATTCTGATTTCACACACCTCCGTTCTATGACTTCACACACCTCCATTCTGAATTCAAACAGCTCCATTCTGTGACTTCACAAAACTCTATTTTATGATTTCACACCTCCATACTATGACTTAACACAACTCCATCTATGACTTCACACACCTCCATTCTGACTTCACACACCTCTATTCTATGACTACGCACACCTCCATTCTGACATCACACACCTCCATTCTAAGACTTCACAGACCTCGAATCTGTGATTTCACTCACATGCACTCTATGACTTCCCACACCTCCTTTCTATGACTTCACCCACCTCCAATCGAGGACTACACACCTCCATTCTGACTTCAAACACCTCCATTCTGTGACTTCACACACCCCCATTCTATGAGTTCACATACCTCCATTCTATGACTTCACACACCTTCAGTCTTACTTCAGAAACATCCATTCTATGACTACACAAACCTCCATTCTATGACTTCACAAACCTCCATTCTGTGACTTCACACACCTCCATTCTGAGTTCACACAACTCCAATCTGTGACTTCACACACCTCCATTCTGACTTCACACACCTCCATTCTATGAGTTCACACACTTCCATTCTATGACTTCACACACCTCCATTCTGTGACTTCACACACCTCCATTCTGAGTTCACACACCTCCATTCTGTGATTCTAACACCTCGATTCTTTGACTTCACACAGCTCCAATCTATGACTTCACACACTTCAATTCTATGACTTCACACACCTCCATTCTATGACTTCACACACCCTCATTCTATGATTTCACACACCTCCATTCTATGACTTCACACATCCATTTTGATTTCACACACCTCCAATAAATGACTTCAAACACCTCAATTCTGTGACTTCACACAACTCCATTCTATGACTTCATACCGTCCATTCTGTGACTTCACACACCTCCATTCTATGACTTCACACACTTCCATTCTATGACTTCACACACCTCCATTCTGTGACTTTACACACCTCCATTCTGAGTTCACGCACCTCAATTCTGGGAATTCACACACCTCCAATCTGTGACTTCCCAAACCTCCATTCTGTGACTTCACACACCTCCATTCTGACTTCACACACCTCCATTCTGTGACTTCACACACCTCCATTCTATGATTTCACACACCTCCATTCTGTGATTCACACACCTGAATTCTATGACTTCACACACCTCCATTCTGTGACTTCACACACCTCCATTCTATGACTTCACACACCTCCATTCTATGACTTCACAAACCTACATTTTGACTTCACACACCTCCATTCTATGAGTTCACACACCTGCATTGTGACTTCACATACCTCCATTCTATGACTTCATACACCTCCATTGTATGACTTCACACACTTCCATTCTATGACTTCACACACCTCCATTCTGTGAATTCTCACACCTCCATTCTGACTTCACACACCTCCATTCTGTGACTTCACACACCTCCATTCTGACTTCACACCCCTCCATTTTATGACTTCACACACCTCCATTCTGTGACTTCACACACCTCCATTCTATGACTTCACACACCTCCATTCTATGACTTCACACACCTCCATTCTGTGACTTCACACACCTCCATTCTATGAGTTCACACCCCTCCATTGTGACTACACACACCTCCATTCTGTGACTTCACAAAATTCCATTCTGACTTCACACACCTCCATTTTATGAATTCATACACCTCCATTCTGTGACTTCACACACCTCCATTCTGACTTCACAAACCTCTATTCTATGACTTCGCACACCTCCATTCTGGCATCACACACCTCCACTCTATGACTTCACACTCCTCCATTCTATGACTTCCCACACCTCCTTTCTATGACTTCACCCACCTTCATTCTATGACTTCACACCTCCATTCTGACTTCACACACTTCCATTCAGTGACTTCACACACCTCCATTCAATGACTTCACACACCTCCATTCTATGACTTCGCACACCTTCATTCTTACTTCAGAAACATCCATTCTATGACCTCACACACCTCCATCTATGACTTCACAAACCTCCATTCTGTGACTTCACACACCTCCATACTGAGTTCACAAAACTCCATTCGGTGACTTAACACACCTCCATTCTGACTTCACACGTCCATTCTATGACTTCACACACTTCCATTCTATGACTTCACAAACCTCCATTCTGTGACTTCACACACCTCCATTCTGAGTTCACACACCTCCATTCTGTGACTTCACACACCTCCATTCTATGACTTCACACACCTACATTCTATGACTTCACACATCAATTTTGACTTCACACACCTCCAATATATGACTTCAAACAGCTCAATTCTCTGACTTCACACACCTCGATTCTATGACTTTAAACCCGTCCATTCAGTGACTTCACACACCTCCATTCTATGACTTCATACACCTCCATTCTATGACTTCACCCACCTCCATTCTATGACCTCACCCACCTTCATTCTATGACTTCACACACCTTCATTCTTACTTCAGAAACATCCATTCTATGACCTCACACACCTCCATCTAGGACTTCACCAACCTCCATTCTGTGACTTAACACACCTCCATTCTGACTTCACACAAGTCCATTCTATGACTTCACACACTTCCATTCTATGACTTCACAAACCTCCATTCTGTGACTTCACACACCTCCATTCTGAGGTCACACACCTCCATTCTGTGACTTCACACACCTCCATTCTATGATTTCACACACCTACATTCTATGACTTCACACATCCATTTTGACTTCACACACCTCCAATATATGACTTCAAACAGCTCAATTCTCTGACTTCACACACCTCCATTCTATGACTTTAAACCCGTCCATTCAGTGACTTCACACACCTCCATTCTATGACTTCACCCACCTCCATTCTATAACTTAATCCACCTCCATTCTATGACTACACACACCTCCATTCTTCGACTTCACACCACTATAATTTGATTTCTCATACCTACATTCTATGACTTCACAAACCTCACTTCGGTGACTTCAAAATACTCCATTCTATGACTTCACACATCTACATTCTATGACTTCAAACACCTCAATTCTGACTCACACAACTCCATTCTGTGACTTCACAAAACTCCATTCTATGATTTCACATATCTCCAAACTATGACTTTACAAAATTCCATCTATGACTTCACACACCTCCATTCTGAGTTCACACACCTCCATTCTGTGACGTCACACACCTCCATTCTGACTTCACACCCCTCCATTGTATGACTTCACACACCTCCATTCTGTGACTTCACACACCTCCATTCTATGATTCACAAACTTCCATTGTGACGTCACACACCTCCATTCTATGAGTTCACCCACCTCCATTCTATGACTTCCCTCACCTCCATTCTATGACTTCACACACCTCCTTTCTGAGTTGACACACCTCCATTCTATGACTTCACCCACCTCCATTCTATGACTTCACAAACCTCCATTCTCCGACTTCACACCCCTCTAATTTGATTTCCCATACCTCCATTCTATGACTTCACAAACCTCTCTTCGGTGACTTCACAATACTCCATTCTATGACTTCACACATCTACATTCTATGACTTCACACACCTCAATTCTGACTCACACAACTCCATTCTGTGACTTCACAAAACTCCATTCTATGATTTCACATATCTCCATACTATGACTTCACACACCTCCATCTATGACTTCACACACCTCCATTCTGTGATTTCACACACCTCCATTCTATGACTTCCCACACCTCCTATCTATGAATTCACCCACCTCCAATCCATGACTACACACCTCCATTCTGACTTCACACACCTCCATTCTGTGACCTCACACACCTCCATTCTATAACTTAACAGAGCTCCATTCTATGACTTCACACACCTCCATTCTATGACTTCACACACCTCCATTCTTACTTCACACAGCTCCATTCTATGACTTCACACACCTCCATTCTGTGACTTCACACACCTTCATTCTTACTTTACACACCTCCATTCTGTGACTTCACATACCTCCATTCTATGACTTCACACACCTCCATTCTGTGACTTCACACACCTCCATTCTATGACTTCACACACTTCCATTTTGACGTCACACACATCCATTCTATGAGTTCACACACTTCCATTCTGACTTCACACACCTCCATTCTATGACTTCACACACCTCCATTCTGAATTCACACAGCTCCATTCTGTGACTTCACAAAACTCCATTCTATGATTTCACACACCTCCATACTATGATTTGACACAACTCCATCTATGACTTCACACACCTCCATTTTGAGTTCACACACCTCTATTATATGACTTCGCACACCTCCATTCTGACATCACACACCTCCATTCTATGACTTCACAGACCTCGAATCTGTGACTTCACTCACCTGGACTCTATGACTTCACAGTACTCCATTCTATGACTTCGCACACGTCCTTTCTATGACTTCACCCACCTCCAATCTATGACTACACACCTCCATTCTGACTTCACACACCTCCATTCTGTGACTTCACACACCTCCATTCCATGACTTCACACACCTTCATTTTTACTTCAGAAACATTCACACACCTCCATTCTATGACTTCACAAACCTCCATTCTGTGACTTCACACATGCATTTTGACTTCACACACCTCCAATATATGACTTCAAACACCTCAATTCTGTGACTTCACACAGCTCCATTCTATGACTTCATAACGTCCATTCTGTGACTTCACACAGCTCCATTCTATGACTTCACACACTTCCATTCTATGACTTCACACACCTCCATTCTGTGCCTTTACACACCTCCATTCTGAGTTCACACACCTCCATTCTGTGACGTCACACACCTCTATTCTGTCACTTCCCACAACTCCATTCTGTGACATCACACACCTCCATTCTATGACTTCACATACCTCTGTTCTGACTTCACACACCTCCATTCTATGACTTCACACACCTCCATTCTCACTTCACACACCTCCATTCTATGACTTCGCACACCTCTCTTCTGATTTCACACACCTCCATTCTGTGACTTCACACACCTAAATTCTGAGTTGACACATCTCCATTCTGTGACTTCACACACCTCCATTCTGACTTCACACATCTCCATTCTATGACTTCACACACCTTCATTTTTACTTTACAAACATCCATTCTGTAACTTCACATACCTCCATTCTATGACTTCACACACCTCCATTCAGTGACCTCACACACATCCATTCTCACTTCACACACCTCCATTCTATGACTTCGCACACCTCTCTTCTGATTTCACACACCTCCATTCTGTGACTTCACACACCTATATTTAATGACTTCACACACCTACATTCTTTGACTTTACACACCTCCAGTCTGACATCACACACCTCCATTGTATGATTTCACAGACCTCGAATCTGTGACTTCACTCACATGCACTCTATGACTACCCACACCTGTTTCTATGACTTCACCCACCTCCAATCTATGACTACACACCTCCATTCTGACTTCATACACCTCCATTCTGTGACTTCACACACCTCCATTCTATGACTTCACACACCTCCATTCTATGACTTCACACACCTTCATTCTTACTTCAGAAACATCCATTCTATGACTTCACACACCTCCATTCTATGACTTCACAAACCTCCATTCTGTGACTTCACACACCTCCATTCTCTGACTTCACACACTTCCATTCTGAGTTCACACACCTCTATTCTGTGACTTCACACATTTCCATTTTATGACTTCACACTCCTTCATTTTATGATTTCACACACCTCCATTCTGTGACTTCACAAACCTCCATTCTATGACCTCACACACCCTCATTCTCTGATTTCACACACCTCCATACTATGACTTCACACATCCATTTTGACTTCACACACCTCCAATATATGACTGCAAACACCTCAATTCTGTGATTCACACACCTCCATTCTGTGACTTTACACACCTCCATTCTGAGTTCACACACCTCAATTCTGGGACTACACACACCTCCAATCTGTGACTTCCCACACCTCCATTCTGTGACTTCCCACACCTCCATTCTATGACTTCACACACCTCCATTCTATGACTTCACACACGTCCATTCTGTGAGTTCACACACCTACATTCTATGACTTCACACACCTCCATTGTGACTACACACACTACCATTCTATGAGTTCACACACCTGCATTCTGATTTCACACACCTCCATTCTATGACTTCACACACCTCCATTCTATGACTTCACACACCTCCTTTCTATGACTTCACCCAACACCATTCTATGACTTCACGCCTCCATTCTGACTTCACACACCTCCATTCTGTGACTTCACACACTTCCATTCTATGCCTTCACACACCTACATTCTGTGACTTCACACACCTCCATTCTATGCCTTCACACACCTTCATTCTTACTTCACAAACATACATTCTATGACTTCACACACCTCCATTCTATTACTTCAAACACCTCCATTCTTTGACTTCAGACACCTCCATTCTATGTCTTCACACACCTCCATTCTTTGACTTCACACACCTAAATTCTGAGTTGACACATCTCCATTCTGTGACTTCACACACCTCCATTCTGACTTCACACATCTCCATTCTATGACTTCACACACCTTCATTTTTACTTTACAAGCATCCATTCTATAACTTCACATACCTCCATTCTATGACTTCACACACCTACATTCAGTGACTTCACACACCTCCATTCTATGACTTCACACACCTCCATTCTGTGACTTCACACACCTCCATTATATGACTTCACACACTTCCATTCTGACGTCACACACCTCCATTCTATGAGTTCACACACCTCCATTCTGACTTCACACACCTCCATTCTATGACTTCACACACCTCCATTCTGAATGCACACAGCTCCATTCTGTGCCTTCCCAAAACTGTATTCTATGATTTCACACAACTCCATACTATGACTTCACACAACTCCACCTATTACTTCACACACCTCCATTCTATGACTTCACAGACCTCGAATCTGTGACTTCTCTCACATGCACTCTATGACTTCACAATCCTCCATTCTATGACTTCCCACACCTCCTTTCTATGACTTCACCCACTTCGAATCGATGACTACACACCTCCATTCGGACTTCACACTCCTCCTTTCTGTGACTTCACACACCCCCATTCTATGAGTTCACATACCTCCATTCTATGACTTCACAAACCTCCATTCTGTGACTTCACACACCTCCATTCTGAGTTCACACAATTCCATTCGGTGACTTCACACACCTCCATTCTGACTTCACACACCTCCATTCTATGACTTCACACATTTCCATTCTATGACTTCATACACCTCCATTCTGTGACTTCACACACCTCCATTCTGAGTTCACACATCTCCATTCTGTGACTTCTCACACCTCGATTCTGTGACTTCACACAGCTCCAAACTGTGACTTCACACACCTCCATTCTATGACTTCACACACCTCCATTCTGTGACTACACACACCTCCATTCTATGACCTCACACACCCTCATTCTATGATTTCACACACCTCCATTCAATGACTTCACACATCCATTTTGATTTCACACACCTCCAGTATATGACTTCAAACACCTCAATTCTGTGACTTCACACACCTCCATTCTATGACTTCATACCGTCCATTCTGGGTTCACACACCTCAATTCTGTGACTTCACACTCCTGCAATCTGTGACTTCCCACACCTCGATTCTGTGACTTCACACACCTCCATTCTATGACTTAACACACCTTCATTCTTACTTCACAAACACCCATTCTATGACTTCACACACCTCCATTCTGTGACTTCACACGCCTCCATTCAATGACTTCACACACCTACATTCTTTGACTTGACACACCTCCAATCTGATATCACACACCTCCATTTTATGATTTCACAGACCTCGAATCTGTGACTTCACTCACCTGAACTCTATGACTTCACACTCCTCCATTCCTTGACTTCCCACACTTCCTTTCTATGACTTCACCCACCACCAATCTATTACTACACACCTCCATTCTGACTTCACACACCTCCATTGTGTGACTTCACACACCTCCATTCTATGACTTCACACACCTCCATTCTGACCTCACACACCTCCATTCTGACTTCACACATCTAAATTCTGTGACTTCATACACCTCCATTCTATGATTTCACACATCTCCATTCTATGACTTCACTCACCTCCATTCTATGACTTCACAAACCTCCTTTCTGTATTGACACACCTCCATTCTATGACTTCACACACCTCCAATCTGAATTCACACACCTCCATTCTATGACTTCACCCACCACCATTCTATGACTTCACACACCTCCATTCTCCGAATTCACACCCCTTTATTTTGATTTCTCATACCTCCATTCTATGACTTCACAAACCTCCCTTCGGTGACTTCACAATACTCCATTCTATGACTTCACACATCTACATTCTATGACTTCACACACCTCAATTCTGACTCACACAACTCCATTCTGTGACTTCACAAAACTCCATTCTATGATTTCACATATATCCATACTATGACTTCACACAGATCCACCTATGACTTCACACACCTCCATTCTGAGTTCACACACCTCCATTCTGTGACTTCACACACCTCCATTCTGACTTCACACACCTCCATTCTATGACTTCACAAATTTCCATTGTGAAGTCACACACCTCCATTTTATGAGTTCACACACCTCCATTCTATGACTTCACACACCTGCATTCTGACTTCACACACCTCTATTCTATGACTTGACAGACCTCGAATCTGTGATTTCACTCATCTCCATTCTATGACTTCACACTTCTCCATTCTATGACTTCCCACACCTAAGTTCTATGACTTCACCCACGTCCATTCTATGACTTCACACCTCCATTCTGACTTCACACACCTCCATTCTATGACTTCACACATCTCCATTCTGTCTTCACACACCTCCATTCTGTGACTTCACACACCTCCATTCTATGATTTCACACACCTCCATTCTGTGACTTCACACACCTCCATTCTTTGACTTCACACACCTCCATTCTGTGACTTCACACACCTGCATTCTGCGTTCACACACCTCCATTCTATGACTTCTCACACCTCGATTCTGTGACTTCACACACCTCCAATCTGTGACTTCACACACTTCAGTTCTATGACTTCACACACCTCCATTCTATGACTTCACACACCTCCATTCTGTGACTTCACACACCTCCATTCTATGACCTCACACACCCTCATTCTATGATTTCACACGCCTCCATTCTATGACTTCACACATCCATTTTGATTTCACACACCTCCAATATATGACTTCAGTCACCTCAGGTCTGTGACTTCACACACCTCCATTCTATGACTTCATACCGTCCAGTCTGTGATTTCACACACCTCCATTCTATGACTTCACACACCTCCATTCTATGACTTGACACACCTCCATTCTGTGACTTCACACACCTCCATTCTATGACTTCACACACCTCCATTGTGACTACACACACCTCCATTCTGACTTCACACACCTCCATTCTATGACTTCACACACATCCATTCTGAATTCACACAGCTCAATTCTGTGACTTCACAAAATTCCATTCTGACTTCACACACGTCCATTGTATGAATTCACACACCTCCATTCTGTGACTTCACACACTTCCCTTGTGACGTCACACACCTCCATTCTATGAGTTCACACACCTCCATTCTATGACTTCACACACCTCCATTCTGACTTCACAAACCTCTATTCTATGACTTCGCACACCTCCATTCTGACATCACACACCTCCACTCTATGAGTTCACACTCCTCCATTCTATGACTTCCCACACCTCCTTTCTATGACTTCACCCACCTTCATTCTATGACTTCACACCTCCATTCTGACTTCACACACTTCCATTCAGTGACTTCACACACCTCCATTCAATGACTTCACACACCTCCATTCTTACTTCAGAAACATCCATTCTATGACCTCACACACCTCCATCTATGACTTCACAAACCTCCATTCTGTGACTTCACACACCTCCATTCTGAGTTCACAAATCTCCATTCGGTGACTTAACACACATCCATTTTGACTTCACACACCTCCAATATATGATTTCAAACAGCTCAATTCTCTGACTTCACACACCTCCATTCTGTGACTTCACACACCTATATTCAATGACTTCACACACCTACATTCTTTGACTTTACACACCTCCAATCTGACATCACACACCTCCATTCTATGATTTCACAGACCTCGAATCTGTGACTTCACTCACCTGCACTCTATGACTACCCACACCTGTTTCTATGATTTCACCCACCTCCAATCTATGACTACACACCTCCATTCTGACTTCACACACCTCCATTCTGTGACTTCACACACCTTCATTCTATGACTTCACACACCTCCATTCTATGACTTCACACACCCTCATTCTTACTTCAGAAACATCCATTCTATGACTTCACACACCTCCATTCTATGACTTCACAAACCTCCATTCTGTGACTTCACACACCTCCATTCTCTGACTTCACACACTTCCATTCTGAGTTCACACACCTCTATTCTGTGACTTCACACACTTCCATTCTATGACTTCACACTCCTTCATTTTATGATTTCACACACCTCCATTCTGTGACTTCACAAACCTCCATTCAATGACCTCACACACCCTCATTCTCTGATTTCACACACCTCCATACTATGACTTCACACGTCCATTTTGACTTCACACACCTCCAATATATGACTGCAAACACCTCAATTCTGTGATTCACACACCTCCATTCTATGACTTCAAACCGTCCATTCTCTGACTTCACACACCTCCATTTTATGACTTCACACACTTCCATTCTATGACTTCACACACCTCCATTCTGTGACTTTACACACCTCCATTCTGAGTTCACACACCTCAATTCTGGGACTTCACACACCTCCAATCTGTGACTTCCCACACCTCCATTCTGTGACTTCCCACACCTCCATTCTATGACTTCACACACCTCCATTCTATGACTTCACACACGTCCATTCTGTGACTTCACACACCTACATTCTATGACTTCACACACCTCCATTGTGACTACACACACTACCATTCTATGAGTTCACACACCTGCATTCTGACTTCACACACCTCCATTCTATGACTTCACATACCTCCATTCTATGACTTCACACACCTCCTTTCTATGACTTCACCCAACACCATTCTATGACTTCACGCCTCCATTCTGACTTCACACACCTCTATTCTGTGACTTCACACACCTCCATTATATGACTTCACACACCTCCATTCTATGACTTCACACACCTCCATTCTATGCCTTCACACACCTCCATTCTGTGACTTCACACACCTCCATTCTATGCCTTCACACACCTTCATTCTTACTTCACAAACATACATTCTATGACTTCACACACCTCCATTCTATGACTTCAAACACCTCCATTCTTTGACTTCAGACACCTCCATTCTATGTCTTCACACACCTCCATTCTTTGACTTCACACACCTAAATTCTGAGTTGACACATCTCCATTCTGTGACTTCACACACCTCCATTCTGACTTCACACATCTCCATTCTATGACTTCACACACCTTCATTTTTACTTTACAAGCATCCATTCTGTAACTTCACATACCTCCATTCTATGACTTCACACACCTACATTCAGTGACCTCACACACATCCATTCTCACTTCACACACCTCCATTCTATGACTTCGCACACCTCTCTTCTGATTTCACACACCTCCATTCTGTGACTTCACACACCTATATTTAATGACTTCACACACCTACATTCTTTGACTTTACACACCTCCAATCTGACATCACACACCTCCATTCTATGATTTCACAGACCTCGAATCTGTGACTTCACTCACATGCACTCTATGACTACCCACACCTGTTTCTATGACTTCACCCACCTCCAATCTATGACGACACACCTCCATTCTGACTTCACACACCTCCATTCTGTGACTTCACACACCTCCATTCTATGACTTCACCCACCTCCATTCTATGACTTCACACACCTTCATTCTTACTTCAGAAACATCCATTCTATGACTTCCCACACCTCCATTCTATGACTTCACAAACCTCCATTCTGTGACTTCACACACCTCCATTCTCTGACTTCACACACTTCCATTCTGAGTTCACACACCTCTATTCTGTGACTTCACACACTTCCATTCTATGACTTCACACTCCTTCATTTTATGATTTCACACACCTCCATTCTGTGACTTCACAAACCTCCATTCTATGACCTCACACACCCTCATTCTCTGATTTCACACACCTCCATACTATGACTTCACACATCCATTTTGACTTCACACACCTCCAATATATGACTGCAAACACCTCAATTCTGTGATTCACACACCTCCATTCTATGACTTCAAACCGTCCATTCTCTGACTTCACACACCTCCATTTTATGACTTCACACACTTCCATTCTATGACTTCACACACCTCCATTCTGTGACTTTACACACCTCCATTCTGAGTTCACACACCTCAATTCTGGGACTACACACACCTCCAATCTGTGACTTCCCACACCTCCATTCTGTGACTTCCCACACCTCCATTCTATGACTTCACACACCTCCATTCTATGACTTCACACACGTCCATTCTGTGAGTTCACACACCTACATTCTATGACTTCACACACCTCCATTGTGACTACACACACTACCATTCTATGAGTTCACACACCTGCATTCTGATTTCACACACCTCCATTCTATGACTTCACACACCTCCATTCTATGACTTCACACACCTCCTTTCTATGACTTCACCCAACACCATTCTATGACTTCACGCCTCCATTCTGACTTCACACACCTCCATTCTGTGACTTCACACACCTCCATTATATGACTTCACACACCTCCATTCTATGACTTCACACACCGCCATTCTATGCCTTCACACACCTCCATTCTGTGACTTCACACACCTCCACTCTATGCCTTCACACACCTTCATTCTTACTTCACAAACATACATTCTATGACTTCACACACCTCCATTCTATGACTTCAAACACCTCCATTCTTTGACTTCACACACCTTAATTCTGAGTTGACACATCTCCATTCTGTGACTTCACACACCTCCATTCTGACTTCACACATCTCCATTCTATGACTTCACACACCTTCATTTTTACTTTACAAACATCCATTCTATAACTTCACATACCTCCATTCTATGACTTCACACACCTACATTCAGTGACTTCACACACCTCCATTCTATGACTTCACACACCTCCATTCTGTGACTTCACACACCTCCATTATATGACTTCACACACTTCCATTCTGACGTCACACACCTCCATTCTATGAGTTCACACACCTCCATTCTGACTTCACACACCTCCATTCTATGACTTCACACACCTCCATTCTGAATGCACACAGCTCCATTCTGTGCCTTCCCAAAACTGTATTCTATGATTTCACACAACTCCATACTTTGACTTCACACAACTCCACCTATTACTTCACACACCTCCATTCTATGACTTCACAGACCTCGAATCTGTGACTTCACTCACATGCACTCTATGACTTCACAATCCTCCATTCTATGACTTCCCACACCTCCTTTCTATGACTTCACCCACTTCCAATCGATGACTACACACCTCCATTCGGACTTCACACTCCTCCATTCTGTGACTTCACACACCCCCATTCTTTGAGTTCACATACCTCCATTCTATGACTTCACAAACCTCCATTCTGTGACTTCACACACCTCCATTCTCAGTTCACACAACTCCATTCGGTGACTTCACACACCTCCATTCTGACTTCACACACCTCCATTCTATGACTTCACACATTTCCATTCTATGACTTCATACACCTCCATTCTGTGACTTCACACACCTCCATTCTGAGTTCACACACCTCCATTCTGTGACTTCTCACACCTCGATTCTGTGACTTCACACAGCTCCAAACTGTGACTTCACACACCTCCATTCTATGACTTCACACACCTCCATTCTGTGACTACACACACCTCCATTCTATGACCTCACACACCCTCATTCTATGATTTCACACACCTCCATTCTAAGATTTCACACATCCATTTTGATTTCACACACCTCCAGTATATGACTTCAAACACCTCAATTCTGTGACTTCACACACCTCCATTCTATGACTTCATACCGTCCATTCTGTGACATCACACACCTTCATTCTATGACTTCACACACTTCCATTCTATGGGTTCACACACCTCCATTCTGTGACTTTACACACGTCCATTCTGGGTTCACACACCTCAATTCTGTGACTTCACACTCCTGCAATCTGTGACTTCCCACACCTCGATTCTGTGACTTCACACACCTCCATTCTATGACTTAACACACCTGCATTCTTACTTCACAAACACCCATTCTATGACTTCACACACCTCCATTCTGTCACTTCACACGCCTCCATTCAATGACTTCACACACCTACATTCTTTGACTTGACACACCTCCAATCTGATATCACACACCTCCATTCTATGATTTCACAGACCTCGAATCTGTGACTTCACTCACCTGCACTCTATGACTTCACACTCCTCCATTCCTTGACTTCCCACACTTCCTTTCTATGACTTCACCCACCACCAATCTATTACTACACACCTCCATTCTGACTTCACACACCTCCATTGTGTGACTTCACACACCTCCATTCTATGACTTCACACACCTCCATTCTGACCTCACACACCTCCATTCTGACTTCACACATCTAAATTCTGTGACTTCATGCACCTCCATTCTATGATTTCACACATCTCCATTCTATGACTTCACTCACCTCCATTCTATGACTTCACAAACCTCCTTTCTGTATTGACACACCTCCATTCTATGACTTCACACACCTCCAATCTGAATTCACACACCTCCATTCTATGACTTCACCCACCACCATTCTATGACTTCACACACCTCCATTCTCCGAATTCACACCCCTTTAATTTGATTTCTCATACCTCCATTCTATGACTTCACAAACCTCCCTTCGGTGACTTCACAATACTCCATTCTATGACTTCACACATCTACATTCTATGACTTCACACACCTCAATTCTGACTCACACAACTCCATTCTGTGACTTCACAAAACTCCATTCTATGATTTCACATATATCCATACTATGACTTCACACAGATCCACCTATGACTTCACACACCTCCATTCTGAGTTCACACACCTCCATTCTGTGACTTCACACACCTCCATTCTGACTTCACACACCTCCATTCTATGACTTCACAAATTTCCATTGTGAAGTCACACACCTCCATTTTATGAGTTCACACACCTCCATTCTATGACTTCACACACCTGCATTCTGACTTCACACACCTCTATTCTATGACTTGACAGACCTCGAATCTGTGATTTCACTCATCTCCATTCTATGACTTCACACTTCTCCATTCTATGACTTCCCACACCTAAGTTCTATGACTTCACCCACGTCCATTCTATGACTTCACACCTCCATTCTGACTTCACACACCTCCATTCTATGACTTCACACATCTCCATTCTGTCTTCACACACCTCCATTCTGTGACTTCACACACCTCCATTCTATGATTTCACACACCTCCATTCTGTGACTTCACACACCTCCATTCTTTGACTTCACACACCTCCATTCTGTGACTTCACACACCTGCATTCTGCGTTCACACACCTCCATTCTATGACTTCTCACACCTCGATTCTGTGACTTCACACACTTCCAATCTGTGACTTCACACACTTCAGTTCTATGACTTCACACACCTCCATTCTATGACTTCACACACCTCCATTCTGTGACTTCACACACCTCCATTCTATGACCTCACACACCCTCATTCTATGATTTCACACGCCTCCATTCTATGACTTCACACATCCATTTTGATTTCACACACCTCCAATATATGACTTCAGTCACCTCAGGTCTGTGACTTCACACACCTCCATTCTATGACTTCATACCGTCCAGTCTGTGATTTCACACACCTCCATTCTATGACTTCACACACCTCCATTCTATGACTTGACACACCTCCATTCTGTGACTTCACACACCTCCATTCTATGACTTCACACACCTCCATTGTGACTACACACACCTCCATTCTATGAGTTCACACACCTCCATTCTGACTTCACACACCTCCATTCTATGACTTCACACACATCCATTCTGAATTCACACAGCTCAATTCTGTGACTTCACAAAATTCCATTCTGACTTCACACACCTCCATTGTATGAATTCACACACCTCCATTCTGTGACTTCACACACTTCCCTTGTGACGTCACACACCTCCATTCTATGAGTTCACACACCTCCATTCTATGACTTCACACACCTCCATTCTGACTTCACAAACCTCTATTCTATGACTTCGCACACCTCCATTCTGACATCACACACCTCCACTCTATGAGTTCACACTCCTCCATTCTATGACTTCCCACACCTCCTTTCTATGACTTCACCCACCTTCATTCTATGACTTCACACCTCCATTCTGACTTCACACACTTCCATTCAGTGACTTCACACACCTCCATTCAATGACTTCACACACCTCCATTCTTACTTCAGAAACATCCATTCTATGACCTCACACACCTCCATCTATGACTTCACAAACCTCCATTCTGTGACTTCACACACCTCCATTCTGAGTTCACAAATCTCCATTCGGTGACTTAACACACATCCATTTTGACTTCACACACCTCCAATATATGATTTCAAACAGCTCAATTCTCTGACTTCACACACCTCCATTCTGTGACTTCACACACCTATATTCAATGACTTCACACACCTACATTCTTTGACTTTACACACCTCCAATCTGACATCACACACCTCCATTCTATGATTTCACAGACCTCGAATCTGTGACTTCACTCACCTGCACTCTATGACTACCCACACCTGTTTCTATGATTTCACCCACCTCCAATCTATGACTACACACCTCCATTCTGACTTCACACACCTCCATTCTGTGACTTCACACACCTTCATTCTATGACTTCACACACCTCCATTCTATGACTTCACACACCTTCATTCTTACTTCAGAAACATCCATTCTATGACTTCACACACCTCCATTCTATGACTTCACAAACCTCCATTCTGTGACTTCACACACCTCCATTCTCTGACTTCACACACTTCCATTCTGAGTTCACACACCTCTATTCTGTGACTTCACACACTTCCATTCTATGACTTCACACTCCTTCATTTTATGATTTCACACACCTCCATTCTGTGACTTCACAAACCTCCATTCAATGACCCCACACACCCTCATTCTCTGATTTCACACACCTCCATACTATGACTTCACACGTCCATTTTGACTTCACACACCTCCAATATATGACTGCAAACACCTCAATTCTGTGATTCACACACCTCCATTCTATGACTTCAAACCGTCCATTCTCTGACTTCACACACCTCCATTTTATGACTTCACACACTTCCATTCTATGACTTCACACACCTCCATTCTGTGACTTTACACACCTCCATTCTGAGTTCACACACCTCAATTCTGGGACTTCACACACCTCCAATCTGTGACTTCCCACACCTCCATTCTGTGACTTCCCACACCTCCATTCTATGACTTCACACACCTCCATTCTATGACTTCACACACGTCCATTCTGTGACTTCACACACCTACATTCTATGACTTCACACACCTCCATTGTGACTACACACACTACCATTCTATGAGTTCACACACCTGCATTCTGACTTCACACACCTCCATTCTATGACTTCACATACCTCCATTCTATGACTTCACACACCTCCTTTCTATGACTTCACCCAACACCATTCTATGACTTCACGCCTCCATTCTGACTTCACACACCTCTATTCTGTGACTTCACACACCTCCATTATATGACTTCACACACCTCCATTCTATGACTTCACACACCTCCATTCTATGCCTTCACACACCTCCATTCTGTGACTTCACACACCTCCATTCTATGCCTTCACACACCTTCATTCTTACTTCACAAACATACATTCTATGACTTCACACACCTCCATTCTATGACTTCAAACACCTCCATTCTTTGACTTCAGACACCTCCATTCTATGTCTTCACACACCTCCATTCTTTGACTTCACACACCTAAATTCTGAGTTGACACATCTCCATTCTGTGACTTCACACACCTCCATTCTGACTTCACACATCTCCATTCTATGACTTCACACACCTTCATTTTTACTTTACAAGCATCCATTCTGTAACTTCACATACCTCCATTCTATGACTTCACACACCTACATTCAGTGACCTCACACACATCCATTCTCACTTCACACACCTCCATTCTATGACTTCGCACACCTCTCTTCTGATTTCACACACCTCCATTCTGTGACTTCACACACCTATATTTAATGACTTCACACACCTACATTCTTTGACTTTACACACCTCCAATCTGACATCACACACCTCCATTCTATGATTTCACAGACCTCGAATCTGTGACTTCACTCACATGCACTCTATGACTACCCACACCTGTTTCTATGACTTCACCCACCTCCAATCTATGACGACACACCTCCATTCTGACTTCACACACCTCCATTCTGTGACTTCACACACCTCCATTCTATGACTTCACCCACCTCCATTCTATGACTTCACACACCTTCATTCTTACTTCAGAAACATCCATTCTATGACTTCACACACCTCCATTCTATGACTTCACAAACCTCCATTCTGTGACTTCACACACCTCCATTCTCTGACTTCACACACTTCCATTCTGAGTTCACACACCTCTATTCTGTGACTTCACACACTTCCATTCTATGACTTCACACTCCTTCATTTTATGATTTCACACACCTCCATTCTGTGACTTCACAAACCTCCATTCTATGACCTCACACACCCTCATTCTCTGATTTCACACACCTCCATACTATGACTTCACACATCCATTTTGACTTCACACACCTCCAATATATGACTGCAAACACCTCAATTCTGTGATTCACACACCTCCATTCTATGACTTCAAACCGTCCATTCTCTGACTTCACACACCTCCATTTTATGACTTCACACACTTCCATTCTATGACTTCACACACCTCCATTCTGTGACTTTACACACCTCCATTCTGAGTTCACACACCTCAATTCTGGGACTACACACACCTCCAATCTGTGACTTCCCACACCTCCATTCTGTGACTTCCCACACCTCCATTCTATGACTTCACACACCTCCATTCTATGACTTCACACACGTCCATTCTGTGACTTCACACACCTACATTCTATGACTTCACACACCTCCATTGTGACTACACACACTACCATTCTATGAGTTCACACACCTGCATTCTGATTTCACACACCTCCATTCTATGACTTCACACACCTCCATTCTATGACTTCACACACCTCCTTTCTATGACTTCACCCAACACCATTCTATGACTTCACGCCTCCATTCTGACTTCACACACCTCCATTCTGTGACTTCACACACCTCCATTATATGACTTCACACACCTCCATTCTATGACTTCACACACCGCCATTCTATGCCTTCACACACCTCCATTCTGTGACTTCACACACCTCCACTCTATGCCTTCACACACCTTCATTCTTACTTCACAAACATACATTCTATGACTTCACACACCTCCATTCTATGACTTCAAACACCTCCATTCTTTGACTTCACACACCTTAATTCTGAGTTGACACATCTCCATTCTGTGACTTCACACACCTCCATTCTGACTTCACACATCTCCATTCTATGACTTCACACACCTTCATTTTTACTTTACAAACATCCATTCTATAACTTCACATACCTCCATTCTATGACTTCACACACGTCCATTCTGTGACTTCACACACCTACATTCTATGACTTCACACACCTCCATTGTGACTACACACACTACCATTCTATGAGTTCACACACCTGCATTCTGACTTCACACACCTCCATTCTATGACTTCACATACCTCCATTCTATGACTTCACACACCTCCTTTCTATGACTTCACCCAACACCATTCTATGACTTCACGCCTCCATTCTGACTTCACACACCTCTATTCTGTGACTTCACACACCTCCATTATATGACTTCACACACCTCCATTCTATGACTTCACACACCTCCATTCTATGCCTTCACACACCTCCATTCTGTGACTTCACACACCTCCATTCTATGCCTTCACACACCTTCATTCTTACTTCACAAACATACATTCTATGACTTCACACACCTCCATTCTATGACTTCAAACACCTCCATTCTTTGACTTCAGACACCTCCATTCTATGTCTTCACACACCTCCATTCTTTGACTTCGCACACCTAAATTCTGAGTTGACACATCTCCATTCTGTGACTTCACACACCTCCATTCTGACTTCACACATCTCCATTCTATGACTTCACACACCTTCATTTTTACTTTACAAGCATCCATTCTGTAACTTCACATACCTCCATTCTATGACTTCACACACCTACATTCAGTGACCTCACACACATCCATTCTCACTTCACACACCTCCATTCTATGACTTCGCACACCTCTCTTCTCATTTCACACACCTCCATTCTGTGACTTCACACACCTATATTTAATGACTTCACACACCTACATTCTTTGACTTTACACACCTCCAATCTGACATCACACACCTCCATTCTATGATTTCACAGACCTCGAATCTGTGACTTCACTCACATGCACTCTATGACTACCCACACCTGTTTCTATGACTTCACCCACCTCCAATCTATGACGACACACCTCCATTCTGACTTCACACACCTCCATTCTGTGACTTCACACACCTCCATTCTATGACTTCACCCACCTCCATTCTATGACTTCACACACCTTCATTCTTACTTCAGAAACATCCATTCTATGACTTCACACACCTCCATTCTATGACTTCACAAACCTCCATTCTGTGACTTCACACACCTCCATTCTCTGACTTCACACACTTCCATTCTGAGTTCACACACCTCTATTCTGTGACTTCACACACTTCCATTCTATGACTTCACACTCCTTCATTTTATGATTTCACACACCTCCATTCTGTGACTTCACAAACCTCCATTCTATGACCTCACACACCCTCATTCTCTGATTTCACACACCTCCATACTATGACTTCACACATCCATTTTGACTTCACACACCTCCAATATATGACTGCAAACACCTCAATTCTGTGATTCACACACCTCCATTCTATGACTTCAAACCGTCCATTCTCTGACTTCACACACCTCCATTTTATGACTTCACACACTTCCATTCTATGACTTCACACACCTCCATTCTGTGACTTTACACACCTCCATTCTGAGTTCACACACCTCAATTCTGGGACTACACACACCTCCAATCTGTGACTTCCCACACCTCCATTCTGTGACTTCCCACACCTCCATTCTATGACTTCACACACCTCCATTCTATGACTTCACACACGTCCATTCTGTGAGTTCACACACCTACATTCTATGACTTCACACACCTCCATTGTGACTACACACACTACCATTCTATGAGTTCACACACCTGCATTCTGATTTCACACACCTCCATTCTATGACTTCACACACCTCCATTCTATGACTTCACACACCTCCTTTCTATGACTTCACCCCAACACCATTCTATGACTTCACGCCTCCATTCTGACTTCACACACCTCCATTCTGTGACTTCACACACCTCCATTATATGACTTCACACACCTCCATTCTATGACTTCACACACCGCCATTCTATGCCTTCACACACCTCCATTCTGTGACTTCACACACCTCCACTCTATGCCTTCACACACCTTCATTCTTACTTCACAAACATACATTCTATGACTTCACACACCTCCATTCTATGACTTCAAACACCTCCATTCTTTGACTTCACACACCTTAATTCTGAGTTGACACATCTCCATTCTGTGACTTCACACACCTCCATTCTGACTTCACACATCTCCATTCTATGACTTCACACACCTTCATTTTTACTTTACAAACATCCATTCTATAACTTCACATACCTCCATTCTATGACTTCACACACGTCCATTCTGTGACTTCACACACCTACATTCTATGACTTCACACACCTCCATTGTGACTACACACACTACCATTCTATGAGTTCACACACCTGCATTCTGACTTCACACACCTCCATTCTATGACTTCACATACCTCCATTCTATGACTTCACACACCTCCTTTCTATGACTTCACCCAACACCATTCTATGACTTCACGCCTCCATTCTGACTTCACACACCTCTATTCTGTGACTTCACACACCTCCATTATATGACTTCACACACCTCCATTCTATGACTTCACACACCTCCATTCTATGCCTTCACACACCTCCATTCTGTGACTTCACACACCTCCATTCTATGCCTTCACACACCTTCATTCTTACTTCACAAACATACATTCTATGACTTCACACACCTCCATTCTATGACTTCAAACACCTCCATTCTTTGACTTCAGACACCTCCATTCTATGTCTTCACACACCTCCATTCTTTGACTTCACACACCTAAATTCTGAGTTGACACATCTCCATTCTGTGACTTCACACACCTCCATTCTGACTTCACACATCTCCATTCTATGACTTCACACACCTTCATTTTTACTTTACAAGCATCCATTCTGTAACTTCACATACCTCCATTCTATGACTTCACACACCTACATTCAGTGACCTCACACACATCCATTCTCACTTCACACACCTCCATTCTATGACTTCGCACACCTCTCTTCTCATTTCACACACCTCCATTCTGTGACTTCACACACCTATATTTAATGACTTCACACACCTACATTCTTTGACTTTACACACCTCCAATCTGACATCACACACCTCCATTCTATGATTTCACAGACCTCGAATCTGTGACTTCACTCACATGCACTCTATGACTACCCACACCTGTTTCTATGACTTCACCCACCTCCAATCTATGACGACACACCTCCATTCTGACTTCACACACCTCCATTCTGTGACTTCACACACCTCCATTCTATGACTTCACCCACCTCCATTCTATGACTTCACACACCTTCATTCTTACTTCAGAAACATCCATTCTATGACTTCACACACCTCCATTCTATGACTTCACAAACCTCCATTCTGTGACTTCACACACCTCCATTCTCTGACTTCACACACTTCCATTCTGAGTTCACACACCTCTATTCTGTGACTTCACACACTTCCATTCTATGACTTCACACTCCTTCATTTTATGATTTCACACACCTCCATTCTGTGACTTCACAAACCTCCATTCTATGACCTCACACACCCTCATTCTCTGATTTCACACACCTCCATACTATGACTTCACACATCCATTTTGACTTCACACACCTCCAATATATGACTGCAAACACCTCAATTCTGTGATTCACACACCTCCATTCTATGACTTCAAACCGTCCATTCTCTGACTTCACACACCTCCATTTTATGACTTCACACACTTCCATTCTATGACTTCACACACCTCCATTCTGAGACTTTACACACCTCCATTCTGAGTTCACACACCTCAATTCTGGGACTACACACACCTCCAATCTGTGACTTCCCACACCTCCATTCTGTGACTTCCCACACCTCCATTCTATGACTTCACACACCTCCATTCTATGACTTCACACACGTCCATTCTGTGAGTTCACACACCTACATTCTATGACTTCACACACCTCCATTGTGACTACACACACTACCATTCTATGAGTTCACACACCTGCATTCTGATTTCACACACCTCCATTCTATGACTTCACACACCTCCATTCTATGACTTCACACACCTCCTTTCTATGACTTCACCCAACACCATTCTATGACTTCACGCCTCCATTCTGACTTCACACACCTCCATTCTGTGACTTCACACACCTCCATTATATGACTTCACACACCTCCATTCTATGACTTCACACACCGCCATTCTATGCCTTCACACACCTCCATTCTGTGACTTCACACACCTCCACTCTATGCCTTCACACACCTTCATTCTTACTTCACAAACATACATTCTATGACTTCACACACCTCCATTCTATGACTTCAAACACCTCCATTCTTTGACTTCACACACCTTAATTCTGAGTTGACACATCTCCATTCTGTGACTTCACACACCTCCATTCTGACTTCACACATCTCCATTCTATGACTTCACACACCTTCATTTTTACTTTACAAACATCCATTCTATAACTTCACATACCTCCATTCTATGACTTCACACACGTCCATTCTGTGACTTCACACACCTACATTCTATGACTTCACACACCTCCATTGTGACTACACACACTACCATTCTATGAGTTCACACACCTGCATTCTGACTTCACACACCTCCATTCTATGACTTCACATACCTCCATTCTATGACTTCACACACCTCCTTTCTATGACTTCACCCAACACCATTCTATGACTTCACGCCTCCATTCTGACTTCACACACCTCTATTCTGTGACTTCACACACCTCCATTATATGACTTCACACACCTCCATTCTATGACTTCACACACCTCCATTCTATGCCTTCACACACCTCCATTCTGTGACTTCACACACCTCCATTCTATGCCTTCACACACCTTCATTCTTACTTCACAAACATACATTCTATGACTTCACACACCTCCATTCTATGACTTCAAACACCTCCATTCTTTGACTTCAGACACCTCCATTCTATGTCTTCACACACCTCCATTCTTTGACTTCACACACCTAAATTCTGAGTTGACACATCTCCATTCTGTGACTTCACACACCTCCATTCTGACTTCACACATCTCCATTCTATGACTTCACACACCTTCATTTTTACTTTACAAGCATCCATTCTGTAACTTCACATACCTCCATTCTATGACTTCACACACCTACATTCAGTGACCTCACACACATCCATTCTCACTTCACACACCTCCATTCTATGACTTCGCACACCTCTCTTCTGATTTCACACACCTCCATTCTGTGACTTCACACACCTATATTTAATGACTTCACACACCTACATTCTTTGACTTTACACACCTCCAATCTGACATCACACACCTCCATTCTATGATTTCACAGACCTCGAATCTGTGACTTCACTCACATGCACTCTATGACTACCCACACCTGTTTCTATGACTTCACCCACCTCCAATCTATGACGACACACCTCCATTCTGACTTCACACACCTCCATTCTGTGACTTCACACACCTCCATTCTATGACTTCACCCACCTCCATTCTATGACTTCACACACCTTCATTCTTACTTCAGAAACATCCATTCTATGACTTCACACACCTCCATTCTATGACTTCACAAACCTCCATTCTGTGACTTCACACACCTCCATTCTCTGACTTCACACACTTCCATTCTGAGTTCACACACCTCTATTCTGTGACTTCACACACTTCCATTCTATGACTTCACACTCCTTCATTTTATGATTTCACACACCTCCATTCTGTGACTTCACAAACCTCCATTCTATGACCTCACACACCCTCATTCTCTGATTTCACACACCTCCATACTATGACTTCACACATCCATTTTGACTTCACACACCTCCAATATATGACTGCAAACACCTCAATTCTGTGATTCACACACCTCCATTCTATGACTTCAAACCGTCCATTCTCTGACTTCACACACCTCCATTTTATGACTTCACACACTTCCATTCTATGACTTCACACACCTCCATTCTGTGACTTTACACACCTCCATTCTGAGTTCACACACCTCAATTCTGGGACTACACACACCTCCAATCTGTGACTTCCCACACCTCCATTCTGTGACTTCCCACACCTCCATTCTATGACTTCACACACCTCCATTCTATGACTTCACACACGTCCATTCTGTGAGTTCACACACCTACATTCTATGACTTCACACACCTCCATTGTGACTACACACACTACCATTCTATGAGTTCACACACCTGCATTCTGATTTCACACACCTCCATTCTATGACTTCACACACCTCCATTCTATGACTTCACACACCTCCTTTCTATGACTTCACCCAACACCATTCTATGACTTCACGCCTCCATTCTGACTTCACACACCTCCATTCTGTGACTTCACACACCTCCATTATATGACTTCACACACCTCCATTCTATGACTTCACACACCGCCATTCTATGCCTTCACACACCTCCATTCTGTGACTTCACACACCTCCACTCTATGCCTTCACACACCTTCATTCTTACTTCACAAACATACATTCTATGACTTCACACACCTCCATTCTATGACTTCAAACACCTCCATTCTTTGACTTCACACACCTTAATTCTGAGTTGACACATCTCCATTCTGTGACTTCACACACCTCCATTCTGACTTCACACATCTCCATTCTATGACTTCACACACCTTCATTTTTACTTTACAAACATCCATTCTATAACTTCACATACCTCCATTCTATGACTTCACACACCTACATTCAGTGACTTCACACACCTCCATTCTATGACTTCACACACCTCCATTCTGTGACTTCACACACCTCCATTATATGACTTCACACACTTCCATTCTGACGTCACACACCTCCATTCTATGAGTTCACACACCTCCATTCTGACTTCACACACCTCCATTCTATGACTTCACACACCTCCATTCTGAATGCACACAGCTCCATTCTGTGCCTTCCCAAAACTGTATTCTATGATTTCACACAACTCCATACTTTGACTTCACACAACTCCACCTATTACTTCACACACCTCCATTCTATGACTTCACAGACCTCGAATCTGTGACTTCACTCACATGCACTCTATGACTTCACAATCCTCCATTCTATGACTTCCCACACCTCCTTTCTATGACTTCACCCACTTCCAATCGATGACTACACACCTCCATTCGGATTTCACACTCCTCCATTCTGTGACTTCACACACCCCCATTCTTTGAGTTCACATACCTCCATTCTATGACTTCACAAACCTCCATTCTGTGACTTCACACACCTCCATTCTCAGTTCACACAACTCCATTCGGTGACTTCACACACCTCCATTCTGACTTCACACACCTCCATTCTATGACTTCACACATTTCCATTCTATGACTTCATACACCTCCATTCTGTGACTTCACACACCTCCATTCTGAGTTCACACACCTCCATTCTGTGACTTCTCACACCTCGATTCTGTGACTTCACACAGCTCCAAACTGTGACTTCACACACCTCCATTCTATGACTTCACACACCTCCATTCTGTGACTACACACACCTCCATTCTATGACCTCACACACCCTCATTCTATGATTTCACACACCTCCATTCTATGATTTCACACATCCATTTTGATTTCACACACCTCCAGTATATGACTTCAAACACCTCAATTCTGTGACTTCACACACCTCCATTCTATGACTTCATACCGTCCATTCTGTGACATCACACACCTTCATTCTATGACTTCACACACTTCCATTCTATGGGTTCACACACCTCCATTCTGTGACTTTACACACGTCCATTCTGGGTTCACACACCTCAATTCTGTGACTTCACACTCCTGCAATCTGTGACTTCCCACACCTCGATTCTGTGACTTCACACACCTCCATTCTATGACTTAACACACCTTCATTCTTACTTCACAAACACCCATTCTATGACTTCACACACCTCCATTCTGTCACTTCACACGCCTCCATTCAATGACTTCACACACCTACATTCTTTGACTTGACACACCTCCAATCTGATATCACACACCTCCATTCTATGATTTCACAGACCTCGAATCTGTGACTTCACTCACCTGCACTCTATGACTTCACACTCCTCCATTCCTTGACTTCCCACACTTCCTTTCTATGACTTCACCCACCACCAATCTATTACTACACACCTCCATTCTGACTTCACACACCTCCATTGTGTGACTTCACACACCTCCATTCTATGACTTCACACACCTCCATTCTGACCTCACACACCTCCATTCTGACTTCACACATCTAAATTCTGTGACTTCATACACCTCCATTCTATGATTTCACACATCTCCATTCTATGACTTCACTCACCTCCATTCTATGACTTCACAAACCTCCTTTCTGTATTGACACACCTCCATTCTATGACTTCACACACCTCCAATCTGAATTCACACACCTCCATTCTATGACTTCACCCACCACCATTCTATGACTTCACACACCTCCATTCTCCGAATTCACACCCCTTTAATTTGATTTCTCATACCTCCATTCTATGACTTCACAAACCTCCCTTCGGTGACTTCACAATACTCCATTCTATGACTTCACACATCTACATTCTATGACTTCACACACCTCAATTCTGACTCACACAACTCCATTCTGTGACTTCACAAAACTCCATTCTATGATTTCACATATATCCATACTATGACTTCACACAGATCCACCTATGACTTCACACACCTCCATTCTGAGTTCACACACCTCCATTCTGTGACTTCACACACCTCCATTCTGACTTCACACACCTCCATTCTATGACTTCACAAATTTCCATTGTGAAGTCACACACCTCCATTTTATGAGTTCACACACCTCCATTCTATGACTTCACACACCTGCATTCTGACTTCACACACCTCTATTCTATGACTTGACAGACCTCGAATCTGTGATTTCACTCATCTCCATTCTATGACTTCACACTTCTCCATTCTATGACTTCCCACACCTAAGTTCTATGACTTCACCCACGTCCATTCTATGACTTCACACCTCCATTCTGACTTCACACACCTCCATTCTATGACTTCACACATCTCCATTCTGTCTTCACACACCTCCATTCTGTGACTTCACACACCTCCATTCTATGATTTCACACACCTCCATTCTGTGACTTCACACACCTCCATTCTTTGACTTCACACACCTCCATTCTGTGACTTCACACACCTGCATTCTGCGTTCACACACCTCCATTCTATGACTTCTCACACCTCGATTCTGTGACTTCACACACCTCCAATCTGTGACTTCACACACTTCAGTTCTATGACTTCACACACCTCCATTCTATGACTTCACACACCTCCATTCTGTGACTTCACACACCTCCATTCTATGACCTCACACACCCTCATTCTATGATTTCACACGCCTCCATTCTATGACTTCACACATCCATTTTGATTTCACACACCTCCAATATATGACTTCAGTCACCTCAGGTCTGTGACTTCACACACCTCCATTCTATGACTTCATACCGTCCAGTCTGTGATTTCACACACCTCCATTCTATGACTTCACACACCTCCATTCTATGACTTGACACACCTCCATTCTGTGACTTCACACACCTCCATTCTATGACTTCACACACCTCCATTGTGACTACACACACCTCCATTCTATGAGTTCACACACCTCCATTCTGACTTCACACACCTCCATTCTATGACTTCACACACCTCCATTCTGAATTCACACAGCTCAATTCTGTGACTTCACAAAATTCCATTCTGACTTCACACACGTCCATTGTATGAATTCACACACCTCCATTCTGTGACTTCACACACTTCCCTTGTGACGTCACACACCTCCATTCTATGAGTTCACACACCTCCATTCTATGACTTCACACACCTCCATTCTGACTTCACAAACCTCTATTCTATGACTTCGCACACCTCCATTCTGACATCACACACCTCCACTCTATGAGTTCACACTCCTCCATTCTATGACTTCCCACACCTCCTTTCTATGACTTCACCCACCTTCATTCTATGACTTCACACCTCCATTCTGACTTCACACACTTCCATTCAGTGACTTCACACACCTCCATTCAATGACTTCACACACCTCCATTCTTACTTCAGAAACATCCATTCTATGACCTCACACACCTCCATCTATGACTTCACAAACCTCCATTCTGTGACTTCACACACCTCCATTCTGAGTTCACAAATCTCCATTCGGTGACTTAACACACATCCATTTTGACTTCACACACCTCCAATATATGATTTCAAACAGCTCAATTCTCTGACTTCACACACCTCCATTCTGTGACTTCACACACCTATATTCAATGACTTCACACACCTACATTCTTTGACTTTACACACCTCCAATCTGACATCACACACCTCCATTCTATGATTTCACAGACCTCGAATCTGTGACTTCACTCACCTGCACTCTATGACTACCCACACCTGTTTCTATGATTTCACCCACCTCCAATCTATGACTACACACCTCCATTCTGACTTCACACACCTCCATTCTGTGACTTCACACACCTTCATTCTATGACTTCACACACCTCCATTCTATGACTTCACACACCCTCATTCTTACTTCAGAAACATCCATTCTATGACTTCACACACCTCCATTCTATGACTTCACAAACCTCCATTCTGTGACTTCACACACCTCCATTCTCTGACTTCACACACTTCCATTCTGAGTTCACACACCTCTATTCTGTGACTTCACACACTTCCATTCTATGACTTCACACTCCTTCATTTTATGATTTCACACACCTCCATTCTGTGACTTCACAAACCTCCATTCAATGACCTCACACACCCTCATTCTCTGATTTCACACACCTCCATACTATGACTTCACACGTCCATTTTGACTTCACACACCTCCAATATATGACTGCAAACACCTCAATTCTGTGATTCACACACCTCCATTCTATGACTTCAAACCGTCCATTCTCTGACTTCACACACCTCCATTTTATGACTTCACACACTTCCATTCTATGACTTCACACACCTCCATTCTGTGACTTTACACACCTCCATTCTGAGTTCACACACCTCAATTCTGGGACTTCACACACCTCCAATCTGTGACTTCCCACACCTCCATTCTGTGACTTCCCACACCTCCATTCTATGACTTCACACACCTCCATTCTATGACTTCACACACGTCCATTCTGTGACTTCACACACCTACATTCTATGACTTCACACACCTCCATTGTGACTACACACACTACCATTCTATGAGTTCACACACCTGCATTCTGACTTCACACACCTCCATTCTATGACTTCACATACCTCCATTCTATGACTTCACACACCTCCTTTCTATGACTTCACCCAACACCATTCTATGACTTCACGCCTCCATTCTGACTTCACACACCTCTATTCTGTGACTTCACACACCTCCATTATATGACTTCACACACCTCCATTCTATGACTTCACACACCTCCATTCTATGCCTTCACACACCTCCATTCTGTGACTTCACACACCTCCATTCTATGCCTTCACACACCTTCATTCTTACTTCACAAACATACATTCTATGACTTCACACACCTCCATTCTATGACTTCAAACACCTCCATTCTTTGACTTCAAACACCTCCATTCTATGTCTTCACACACCTCCATTCTTTGACTTCACACACCTAAATTCTGAGTTGACACATCTCCATTCTGTGACTTCACACACCTCCATTCTGACTTCACACATCTCCATTCTATGACTTCACACACCTTCATTTTTACTTTACAAGCATCCATTCTGTAACTTCACATACCTCCATTCTATGACTTCACACACCTACATTCAGTGACCTCACACACATCCATTCTCACTTCACACACCTCCATTCTATGACTTCGCACACCTCTCTTCTCATTTCACACACCTCCATTCTGTGACTTCACACACCTATATTTAATGACTTCACACACCTACATTCTTTGACTTTACACACCTCCAATCTGACATCACACACCTCCATTCTATGATTTCACAGACCTCGAATCTGTGACTTCACTCACATGCACTCTATGACTACCCACACCTGTTTCTATGACTTCACCCACCTCCAATCTATGACGACACACCTCCATTCTGACTTCACACACCTCCATTCTGTGACTTCACACACCTCCATTCTATGACTTCACCCACCTCCATTCTATGACTTCACACACCTTCATTCTTACTTCAGAAACATCCATTCTATGACTTCACACACCTCCATTCTATGACTTCACAAACCTCCATTCTGTGACTTCACACACCTCCATTCTCTGACTTCACACACTTCCATTCTGAGTTCACACACCTCTATTCTGTGACTTCACACACTTCCATTCTATGACTTCACACTCCTTCATTTTATGATTTCACACACCTCCATTCTGTGACTTCACAAACCTCCATTCTATGACCTCACACACCCTCATTCTCTGATTTCACACACCTCCATACTATGACTTCACACATCCATTTTGACTTCACACACCTCCAATATATGACTGCAAACACCTCAATTCTGTGATTCACACACCTCCATTCTATGACTTCAAACCGTCCATTCTCTGACTTCACACACCTCCATTTTATGACTTCACACACTTCCATTCTATGACTTCACACACCTCCATTCTGTGACTTTACACACCTCCAATCTGAGTTCACACACCTCAATTCTGGGACTTCACACACCTCCAATCTGTGACTTCCCACACCTCCATTCTGTGACTTCCCACACCTCCATTCTATGACTTCACACACCTCCATTCTATGACTTCACACACGTCCATTCTGTGAGTTCACACACCTACATTCTATGACTTCACACACCTCCATTGTGACTACACACACTACCATTCTATGAGTTCACACACCTGCATTCTGATTTCACACACCTCCATTCTATGACTTCACACACCTCCATTCTATGACTTCACACACCTCCTTTCTATGACTTCACCCAACACCATTCTATGACTTCACGCCTCCATTCTGACTTCACACACCTCCATTCTGTGACTTCACACACCTCCATTATATGACTTCACACACCTCCATTCTATGACTTCACACACCGCCATTCTATGCCTTCACACACCTCCATTCTGTGACTTCACACACCTCCACTCTATGCCTTCACACACCTTCATTCTTACTTCACAAACATACATTCTATGACTTCACACACCTCCATTCTATGACTTCAAACACCTCCATTCTTTGACTTCACACACCTTAATTCTGAGTTGACACATCTCCATTCTGTGACTTCACACACCTCCATTCTGACTTCACACATCTCCATTCTATGACTTCACACACCTTCATTTTTACTTTACAAACATCCATTCTATAACTTCACATACCTCCATTCTATGACTTCACACACCTACATTCAGTGACTTCACACACCTCCATTCTATGACTTCACACACCTCCATTCTGTGACTTCACACACCTCCATTATATGACTTCACACACTTCCATTCTGACGTCACACACCTCCATTCTATGAGTTCACACACCTCCATTCTGACTTCACACACCTCCATTCTATGACTTCACACACCTCCATTCTGAATGCACACAGCTCCATTCTGTGCCTTCCCAAAACTGTATTCTATGATTTCACACAACTCCATACTTTGACTTCACACAACTCCACCTATTACTTCACACACCTCCATTCTATGACTTCACAGACCTCGAATCTGTGACTTCACTCACATGCACTCTATGACTTCACAATCCTCCATTCTATGACTTCCCACACCTCCTTTCTATGACTTCACCCACTTCCAATCGATGACTACACACCTCCATTCGGACTTCACACTCCTCCATTCTGTGACTTCACACACCCCCATTCTTTGAGTTCACATACCTCCATTCTATGACTTCACAAACCTCCATTCTGTGACTTCACACACCTCCATTCTCAGTTCACACAACTCCATTCGGTGACTTCACACACCTCCATTCTGACTTCACACACCTCCATTCTATGACTTCACACATTTCCATTCTATGACTTCATACACCTCCATTCTGTGACTTCACACACCTCCATTCTGAGTTCACACACCTCCATTCTGTGACTTCTCACACCTCGATTCTGTGACTTCACACAGCTCCAAACTGTGACTTCACACACCTCCATTCTATGACTTCACACACCTCCATTCTGTGACTACACACACCTCCATTCTATGACCTCACACACCCTCATTCTATGATTTCACACACCTCCATTCTATGATTTCACACATCCATTTTGATTTCACACACCTCCAGTATATGACTTCAAACACCTCAATTCTGTGACTTCACACACCTCCATTCTATGACTTCATACCGTCCATTCTGTGACATCACACACCTTCATTCTATGACTTCACACACTTCCATTCTATGGGTTCACACACCTCCATTCTGTGACTTTACACACGTCCATTCTGGGTTCACACACCTCAATTCTGTGACTTCACACTCCTGCAATCTGTGACTTCCCACACCTCGATTCTGTGACTTCACACACCTCCATTCTATGACTTAACACACCTTCATTCTTACTTCACAAACACCCATTCTATGACTTCACACACCTCCATTCTGTCACTTCACACGCCTCCATTCAATGACTTCACACACCTACATTCTTTGACTTGACACACCTCCAATCTGATATCACACACCTCCATTCTATGATTTCACAGACCTCGAATCTGTGACTTCACTCACCTGCACTCTATGACTTCACACTCCTCCATTCCTTGACTTCCCACACTTCCTTTCTATGACTTCACCCACCACCAATCTATTACTACACACCTCCATTCTGACTTCACACACCTCCATTGTGTGACTTCACACACCTCCATTCTATGACTTCACACACCTCCATTCTGACCTCACACACCTCCATTCTGACTTCCCACATCTAAATTCTGTGACTTCATACACCTCCATTCTATGATTTCACACATCTCCATTCTATGACTTCACTCACCTCCATTCTATGACTTCACAAACCTCCTTTCTGTATTGACACACCTCCATTCTATGACTTCACACACCTCTAATCTGAATTCACACACCTCCATTCTATGACTTCACCCACCACCATTCTATGACTTCACACACCTCCATTCTCCGAATTCACACCCCTCTAATTTGATTTCTCATACCTCCATTCTATGACTTCACAAACCTCCCTTCGGTGACTTCACAATACTCCATTCTATGACTTCACACATCTACATTCTATGACTTCACACACCTCAATTCTGACTCACACAACTCCATTCTGTGAGTTCACAAAACTCCATTCTATGATTTCACATATATCCATACTATGACTTCACACAGATCCACCTATGACTTCACACACCTTCATTCTGAGTTCACACACCTCCATTCTGTGACTTCACACACCTCCATTCTGACTTCACAAATTTCCATTGTGAAGTCACACACCTCCATTCTATGAGTTCACACACCTCCATTCTATGACTTCACACACCTGCATTCTGACTTCACACACCTCTATTCTATGACTTGACAGACGTCGAATCTGTGATTTCCCTCACCTCCATTCTATGACTTCACACTCCTCCATTCTATGACTTCCCACACCTAAGTTCTATGACTTCACCCACGTCCATTCTATGACTTCACACCTCCATTCTGACTTCACACACCTCCATTCTATGACTTCACACATCTCCATTCTGACTTCACCCACCTCCATTCTGTGACTTCACACACCTCCATTCTATGATTTCACACACCTCCATTCTGTGACTTCACACACCTCCATTCTTTGACTTCACACACCTCCATTCTGTGACTTCACACACCTCCATTCTGCATTCACACACCTCCATTCTATGACTTCTCACACCTCGATTCTGTGACTTCACACACCTCCAATCTGTGACTTCACACACTTCAGTTCTATGACTTCACACACCTCCATTCTATGACTTCACACACCTCCATTCTGTGACTACACACACCTCCATTCTATGACCTCACACACCCTCATTCTATGATTTCACACGCCTCCATTCTATGACTTCACACATCCATTTTGATTTCACACACCTCCAATATATGACTTCAATCACCTCAGTTCTGTGACTTCACACACCTCCATTCTATGACTTCATACCGTCCAGTCTGTGATTTCACACACCTCCATTCTATGACTTCACACACCTCCATTCTATGACTTGACACACCTCCATTGTGACTACACACACCTCCATTCTATGAGTTCACACACCTCCATTCTGACTTCACACACCTCCATCCTATGACTTCACACACCTCCATTGTGACTACACACACCTCCATTCTATGAGTTCACACACCTCCATTCTGACTTCACACACCTCCATTCTATGACTTCACACACCTCCATTCTGAATTCACACAGCTCAATTCTGTGACTTCACAAAATTCCATTCTGACTTCACACACCTCCATTGTATGAATTCACACACCTCCATTCTGTGACTTCACACACTTCCCTTGTGACGTCACACACCTCCATTCTATGAGTTCACACACCTCCATTCTATGACTTCACACACCTCCATTCTGACTTCACAAACCTCTATTCTATGACTTCGCACACCTCCATTCTGACATCACACACCTCCACTCTATGAGTTCACACTCCTCCATTCTATGACTTCCCACACCTCCTCTCTATGACTTCACCCACCTTCATTCTATGACTTCACACCTCCATTCTGACTTCACACACTTCCATTCAGTGACTTCACACACCTCCATTCAATGACTTCACACACCTCCATTCTATGACTTCACACACCTTCATTCTTACTTCAGAAACATCCATTCTATGACCTCACACACCTCCATCTATGACTTCACAAACCTCCATTCTGTGACTTCACACACCTCCATTCTGAGTTCACAAATCTCCATTCGGTGACTTAACACACATCCATTTTGACTTCACACACCTCCAATATATGACTTCAAACAGCTCAATTCTCTGACTTCACACACCTCCATTCTCTGACTTTAAACCCGTCCATTCAGTGACTTCACACACCGCCATTCTATGACTTCATACACCTCCATTCTATGACGTCACCCACCTCCATTCTATGACTTCACACACCTCCATTCTCCGACTTCACACCCCTCTAATTTAATTTCTCATACCTCCATTCTATGACTTCACAAACCTCCCTTCGGTGACTTCACAATACTCCATTCTATAACTTCACACATCTACATTCTATGACTTCACACACCTCAATTCTGCCTCACACAACTCCATTCTGTGACTTCACAAAACTCCATTCTAAGATTTCACATATCTCCATACTATGACTTCACACACCTCCATCTATGATTGCACACACCTCCATTCTGAGTTCACACACCTCCATTCTGTAATTTCACACACCTCCATTCTGACTTCACACACCTCCATTGTATGACTTCACACACCTCCATTCTGTGACTTCACACACCTCCATTCTATGACTTCACAAACTTCCATTGTGAAGTCACACACCTCCATTCTATGAGTTCACAAACCTCCATTCTATAAGTTCACACAGCTCCATTCTGATTTCACACACCTCCGTTCTATGACTTCACACACCTCCATTCTGAATTCACACAGCTCCATTCTGTGACTTCACAAAACTCTATTTTATGATTTCACACCTCCATACTGTGACTTAACACAACTCCATCTATGACTTCACACACCTCCATTCTGACTTCACACACCTCTATTCTATGACTACGCACACCTCCATTCTGACATCACACACCTCCATTCTATGACTTCACAGACCTCGAATCTGTGATTTCACTCACATGCACTCTATGACTTCACACTCCTCCATTCTATGACTTCCCACACCTCCTTTCTATGACTTCACCCACCTCAAATCGAGCACTACACACCTCCATTCTGACTTCACACACCTCCATTCTGTGACTTCACACACCCCCATTCTATGATTTCACATACCTCCATTCTATGACTTCACACACCTTCAGTCTTACTTCAGAAACATCCATTCTATGACTTCACACACCTCCATTCTATGACTTCACAAACCTCCATTCTGTGACTTCACACACCTCCATTCTGAGTTCACACAACTCCATTCTGTGACTTCACACACCTCCATTCTGACTTCACACACCTCCATTCTATGAGTTCACACACTTCCATTCTATGACTTCACGCACCTCCATTCTGTGACTTCACACACCTCCATTCTGAGTTCACACACCTCCATTCTGTGACTTCTAACACCTCGATTCTTTGACTTCACACACACAGCTCCAATCTGTGACTTCACACACTTCAATTCTATGACTTCACACACCTCCATTCTATGACTTCACACACCCTCATTCTATGATTTCACACACCTCCATTCTATGACTTCACACATCCATTTTGATTTCACACACCTCCAATATATGACTTCAAACACCTCAATTCTGTGACTTCACACAACTCCATTCTATGACTTCAAACCGTCCATTCTGTGACTTCACACACCTCCATTCTATGACTTCACACCCTTCCATTCTATGAATTCACACACCTCCATTCTGTGACTTTACACACCTCCATTTTGAGTTCACACACCTCAATTCTGGGACTTCACACACCTCCAATCTGTGACTTCCCACACCTCCATTCTGTGACTTCACACACCTCCATTCTATGACTTCACACACCTCCATTCTCTGACTTCACACACGTCCATTCTGTGACTTCACACACCTCCATTCTATGACTTCACACACCTCTATTGTGACTACACACACTACCATTCTATGAGTTCACACACCTCCATTCTGACTTCACTCACCTCCATTCTATGACTTCACACACCTCCATTCTATGACTTCACACACCTCCTTTCTATGCCTTCACACACCTTCATTCTTACTTCACAAACATACATTCTATGACTTCACAATCCTCCATTCTATGACTTCAAACACTTCCATTCTTTGACTTCACACACCTCCATTCTGTGTTCACACTCCTCAATTCTGTGATTTCACACACCTCCTTTCTGACTTCACACAACTCCATTCTATGACTTCACACACCTCCATTCAGTGACTTCACACACCTCCATTCCATGACTTCACACACCTCCATTCTGTGACTTTACACACCTCCATTCTATGACTTCAAACACTTCCATTTTGACATCACACACCTCCATTCTATGAGTTCACACACCTCCATTCTGACATCACACACCTCCATTCTATGATTTCAAACACCTCCATTCTGAATTCACACAGCTCCATTCTGTGACTTCACAAAACTCTATTCTATGATTTCACACACCTCCATACTATGACTTAACACAACTCCACTATGACTTCACACACCTCCATTCTGACTTCACACACCTGTATTCTATGACTACGAACACCTCCATTCTGACATCACACACCTCCATTCTATGACTTCACAGACCTCGAATCTGTGATTTCACTCACATGCACTCTATGACTTCACACTCCTCCATTCTATGACTTCCCACACCTCCTTTCTATGACTTCACCCACCTCCAATCGATGACTACACACCTCCATTCTGACTTCACACACCTCCATTCTGTGACTTCACACACCCCCATTCTATGAGTTCACATACCTCCATTCTATGACTTCACACACCTTCATTCTTACTTCAGAAACATCCATTCTATGACTTCACACACCTCCATTCTATGACTGCACAAACCTCCATTCTGTGACTTCACACACCTCCATTCTGAGTTCACACAAGTTCTTTCGGTGACTTCACACACCTCCATTCTGACTTCACACACCTCCATTCTATGAGTTCACACACTTCCATTCTATGACTTCACACACCTCCATTCTGTGACTTCACACACCTCCATTCTGAGTTCACACATCCATTCTGTGACTTCTAACACCTCGATTCTGTGACTTCACACAGCTCCAATCTGTGACTTCACACACTTCAATTCTATGACTTCACACACCTCCATTCTATGACTTCACACACCTCCATTCTGTGACTTCACACACCTCCATTCTGAGTTCACACACCTCCATTCTGTGACTTCTAACACCTCGATTCTGTGACTTCACACACCTCCAATCTGTGACTTCCCACACCTCCATTCTGTGACTTCACACACCTCCATTCTATGACTTCACACACCTCCATTCTATTACTTCACACACGTCCATTCTGTGACTTCACACACCTCCATTCTATGACTTCACACACCTCCATTGTGACTACACACACTACCATTCTATGAGTTCACACACCTCCATTCTGACTTCACACACCTCCATTCTATGACTTCACACACCTCCATTCTATGTCTTCACACACCTCCATTCTTTGACTTCACACACCTAAATTCTGAGTTGACACATCTCCATTCTGTGACTTCACACACCTCCATTCTGACTTCACACATCTCCATTCTATGACTTCACACACCTTCATTTTTACTTTACAAACATCCATTCTATAACTTCACACACCTCCATTCTATGACTTCACATACCTCCATTCAGTGACTTCACACACCTCCATTCTATGACTTCACATACCTCCATTTTGTGACTTTACACACCTCCATTCTATGACTTCACACACTTCCATTTTGACATCACACACCTCCATTCTATGAGTTCACACACCTCCATTCTGACTTCACACACCTCCATTCTATGACTTCACACACCTCCATTCTGAATTCACACAGCTCCATTCTGTGACTTCACAAAACTCTATTTTATGATTTCACACCTCCATACTATGACTTAACACAACTCCATCTATGACTTCACACACCTCCATTCTGACTTCACACACCTCTATTCTATGACTACGCACACCTCCATTCTGACATCACACACCTCCATTCTATGACTTCATAGACCTCGAATCTGTGATTTCACTCACATGCACTCTATGACTTCACACTTCTCCATTCTATGACTTCCCACACCTCCTTTCTATGATTTCACCCACCTCCAAACGATGACTACACACATCCATTCTGACTTCACACAACTCCTTTCTGTGACTTCACACACCCCCATTCTATGAGTTCACATACCTCCATTCTATGACTTCACACACCTTCATTCTTACTTCAGAAACATCCATTCTATGACTTCACACACCTCCATTCTATGACTTCACAAACCTCCATTCTGTGACTTCACACACCTCCATTCTGTGTTCACACAACTCCAATCTGTGACTTCACACACCTCCATTCTGACTTCACACACCTCCATTCTATAAGTTCACACACTTCCATTCTATGACTTCACACACCTCCATTCTGTGACTTCACACACTCCATTCTGAGTTCACACACCTCCATTCTGTGACTTCTCACACCTCGATTCTTTGACTTCACACAGCTCCAATCTGTGACTTCACACACTTCAATTCTATGACTTCACACACCTCCATTCTATGACTTCACACACCCTCATTCTATGATTTCACACACCTCCATTCTATGACTTCACACATCCATTTTGATTTCACACACCTCCAATATATGACTTCAAACACCTCAATTCTCTGACTTCACACACCTCCATTCTATGACTTTATACCGTCCATTCTGTGACTTCACACACCTCCATTCTATGACTTCACACACTTCCATTCTATGACTTCACACACCTCCATTCTGTGACTTTACACACCTCCATTCTTAGTTCACACACCTCAATTCTGGGACTTGACACACCTCCAATCTGTGACTTCCCACACCTCCATTCTGTGACTTCACACACCTCCATTCTATGACTTCACACACCTCCATTCTATGACTTCACACACGTCCATTAAGTGACTTCACACACCTCCATTCTATGACTTCACACACCTCCATTGTGACTACACACACTACCATTCTATGAGTTCACACACCTCCATTCTGACTTCACACACCTCCATTCTATGACTTCACACACCTCCATTCTATGACTTCACACACCTCCTTTCTATGCCTTCACACACCTTCATTCTTACTTCAGAAACATACATTCTATGACTTCACAATCCTCCATTCTATGACTTCAAACACTTCCATTCTTTGACTTCACACACCTCCATTCTGTGTTCACACTCCTCAATTCTGTGATTTCACACACCTCCTTTCTGACTTCACACACCTCCATTCTATGACTTCACACACCTCCATTCAGTGATTTCACACACCTCCATTCTATGACTTCACACACCTCCATTCTGTGACTTCACACACCTCCATTCTATGACTTCACACACTTCCATTGTGACGTCACACACCTCCATTCTATGAGTTCACACACCTCTATTCTGACTTCACACACCTCCAGTCTATGACTCCACACACCTCCATTCTGAATTCACACAGCTCCATTCTGTGCCTTCACAAAATTCTATTCTATTATTTCACACACCTCCATACTATGACTTCACACAACTCCATCCATGACTTCACACACCTCCATTCTGACTTCACACTCGTCTATTCTATGACTTCGCACACCTCCATTCTCACATCACACACCTCCATTCTATGACTTCACAGACCTCGAATCTGTGATTTCACTCACATGCACTCTATGACTTCACACTCCTCCATTCTATGACTTCAAACACCTCCACTCTTTGACTTCACACACCTCCATTCTGTGTTCACACACCTCAATTCTGTGACTTCACACACCCCCATTCTGACTTCACACACCTCCATTCTATGACTTCCCACACCTCCTTTCTATGACTTCACCCATTTCCAATCGATGACTACACACCTCCATTCTGACTTCACACACCTCCATTGTGACTACACACACTACCATTCTATGAGTTCACACACCTCCATTCTGACTTCACACACCTCCATTCTATGACTTCACACACCTCCATTCTATGTCTTCACACACCTCCATTCTTTGACTTCACACACCTAAATTCTGAGTTGACACATCTCCATTCTGTGACTTCACACACCTCCATTCTGACTTCACACATCTCCATTCTATGACTTCACACACCTTCATTTTTACTTTACAAACATCCATTCTATAACTTCACACACCTCCATTCTATGACTTCACACACCTCCATTCAGTGACTTCACACACCTCCATTCTATGACTTCACACACCTCCATTCTGTGACTTTACACACCTCCATTCTATGACTTCACACACTTCCATTTTGACATCACACACCTCCATTCTATGAGTTCACACACCTCCATTCTGACTTCACACCTCCATTCTATGACTTCACACACCTCCATTCTGAATTTACACAGCTCCATTCTGTGACTTCACAAAACTCTATTTTATGATTTCACACCTCCATACTATGACTTAACACAACTCCATCTATGACTTCACACACCTCCATTCTGACTTCACACACCTCTATTCTATGACTACGCACACCTCCATTCTGACATCACACACCTCCATTCTATGACTTCACAGACCTCGAATCTGTGATTTCACTCACATGCACTCTATGACTTCACACTCCTCCATTCTATGACTTCCCACACCTCCTTTCTATGACTTCACCCACCTCCAATCGATGACTACACACCTCCATTCTGACTTCACACACCTCCATTCTGTGACTTCACACACCCCCATTCTATGAGTTCACATACCTCCATTCTATGACTTCACACACCTTCATTCTTACTTCAGAAACATCCATTCTATGACTTCACACACCTCCATTCTATGACTTCACAAACCTCCATTCTGTGACTTCACACACCTCCATTCTGAGTTCACACAAGTTCTTTCGGTGACTTCACACACCTCCATTCTGACTTCACACACCTCCATTCTATGAGTTCACACACTTCCATTCTATGACTTCACACACCTCCATTCTGTGACTTCACACACCTCCATTCTGAGTTCACACATCCATTCTGTGACTTCTAACACCTCGATTCTGTGACTTCACACAGCTCCAATCTGTGACTTCACACACTTCAATTCTATGACTTCACACACCTCCATTCTATGACTTCACACACCTCCATTCTGTGACTTCACACACCTCCATTCTGAGTTCACACACCTCCATTCTGTGACTTCTAACACCTCGATTTTGTGACTTCACACACCTCCAATCTGTGACTTCCCACACCTCCATTCTGTGACTTCACACACCTCCATTCTATGACTTCACACACCTCCATTGTGACTACACACACTACCATTCTATGAGTTCACACACCTCCATTCTGACTTCACACACCTCCATTCTATGACTTCACACACCTCCATTCTATGTCTTCACACACCTCCATTCTTTGACTTCACACACCTAAATTCTGAGTTGACACATCTCCATTCTGTGACTTCACACACCTCCATTCTGACTTCACACATCTCCATTCTATGACTTCACACACCTTCATTTTTACTTTACAAACATCCATTCTATAACTTCACACACCTCCATTCTATGACTTCACATACCTCCATTCAGTGACTTCACACACCTCCATTCTATGACTTCACACACCTCCATTCTGTGACTTCACACACCTCCATTCTGAGTTCACACACCTCCATTCTGTGACTTCTCACACCTCGATTCTTTGACTTCACACAGCTCCAATCTGTGACTTCACACACTTCAATTCTATGACTTCACACACCTCCATTCTATGACTTCACACACCCTCATTCTATGATTTCACACACCTCCATTCTATGACTTCACACATCCATTTTGATTTCACACACCTCCAATATATGACTTCAAACACCTCAATTCTCTGACTTCACACACCTCCATTCTATGACTTCATACCGTCCATTCTGTGACTTCACACACCTCCATTCTATGACTTCACACACTTCCATTCTAGGACTTCACACACCTCCATTCTGTGACTTTACACACCTCCATTCTGAGTTCACACACCTCAATTCTGGGACTTGACACACCTCCAATCTGTGACTTCCCACACCTCCATTCTGTGACTTCACACACCTCCATTCTATGACTTCACACACCTCCATTCTATGACTTCACACACGTCCATTAAGTGACTTCACACACCTCCATTCTATGACTTCACACACCTCCATTGTGACTACACACACTACCATTCTATGAGTTCACACACCTCCATTCTGACTTCACACACCTCCATTCTATGACTTCACACACCTCCATTCTATGACTTCACACACCTCCTTTCTATGCCTTCACACACCTTCATTCTTACTTCAGAAACATACATTCTATGACTTCACAATCCTCCATTCTATGACTTCAAACACTTCCATTCTTTGACTTCACACACCTCCATTCTGTGTTCACACTCCTCAATTCTGTGATTTCACACACCTCCTTTCTGACTTCACACACCTCCATTCTATGACTTCACACACCTCCATTCAGTGATTTCACACACCTCCATTCTATGACTTCACACACCTCCATTCTGTGACTTCACACACCTCCATTCTATGACTTCACACACTTCCATTGTGACGTCACACACCTCCATTCTATGAGTTCACACACCTCTATTCTGACTTCACACACCTCCAGTCTATGACTCCACACACCTCCATTCTGAATTCACACAGCTCCATTCTGTGCCTTCACAAAATTCTATTCTATTATTTCACACACCTCCATACTATGACTTCACACAACTCCATCCATGACTTCACACACCTCCATTCTGACTTCACACTCGTCTATTCTATGACTTCGCACACCTCCATTCTCACATCACACACCTCCATTCTATGACTTCACAGACCTCGAATCTGTGATTTCACTCACATGCACTCTATGACTTCACACTCCTCCATTCTATGACTTCAAACACCTCCACTCTTTGACTTCACACACCTCCATTCTGTGTTCACACACCTCAATTCTGTGACTTCACACACCCCCATTCTGACTTCACACACCTCCATTCTATGACTTCCCACACCTCCTTTCTATGACTTCACCCATTTCCAATCGATGACTACACACCTCCATTCTGACTTCACACACCTCCATTGTGACTACACACACTACCATTCTATGAGTTCACACACCTCCATTCTGACTTCACACACCTCCATTCTATGACTTCACACACCTCCATTCTATGTCTTCACACACCTCCATTCTTTGACTTCACACACCTAAATTCTGAGTTGACACATCTCCATTCTGTGACTTCACACACCTCCATTCTGACTTCACACATCTCCATTCTATGACTTCACACACCTTCATTTTTACTTTACAAACATCCATTCTATAACTTCACACACCTCCATTCTATGACTTCACACACCTCCATTCTGTGACTTTACACACCTCCATTCTATGACTTCACACACTTCCATTTTGACATCACACACCTCCATTCTATGAGTTCACACACCTCCATTCTGACTTCACACACCTCCATTCTATGACTTCACACACCTCCATTCTGAATTTACACAGCTCCATTCTGTGACTTCACAAAACTCTATTTTATGATTTCACACCTCCATACTATGACTTAACACAACTCCATCTATGACTTCACACACCTCCATTCTGACTTCACACACCTCTATTCTATGACTACGCACACCTCCATTCTGACATCACACACCTCCATTCTATGACTTCACAGACCTCGAATCTGTGATTTCACTCACATGCACTCTATGACTTCACACTCCTCCATTCTATGACTTCCCACACCTCCTTTCTATGACTTCACCCACCTCCAATCGATGACTACACACCTCCATTCTGACTTCACACACCTCCATTCTGTGACTTCACACACCCCCATTCTATGAGTTCACATACATCCATTCTATGACTTCACACACCTTCATTCTTACTTCAGAAACATCCATTCTATGACTTCACACACCTCCATTCTATGACTGCACAAACCTCCATTCTGTGACTTCACACACCTCCATTCTGAGTTCACACAAGTTCTTTCGGTGACTTCACACACTTCCATTCTGACTTCACACACCTCCATTCTATGAGTTCACACACTTCCATTCTATGACTTCACACACCTCCATTCTGTGACTTCACACACCTCCATTCTGAGTTCACACATCCATTCTGTGACTTCTAACACCTCGATTCTGTGACTTCACACAGCTCCAATCTGTGACTTCACACACTTCAATTCTATGACTTCACACACCTCCATTCTATGACTTCACACACCTCCATTCTGTGACTTCACACACCTCCATTCTGAGTTCACACACCTCCATTCTGTGACTTCTAACACCTCGATTCTGTGACTTCACACACCTCCAATCTGTGACTTCCCACACCTCCATTCTGTGACTTCACACACCTCCATTCTATGACTTCACACACCTCCATTCTATTACTTCACACACGTCCATTCTGTGACTTCACACACCTCCATTCTATGACTTCACACACCTCCATTGTGACTACACACACTACCATTCTATGAGTTCACACACCTCCATTCTGACTTCACACACCTCCATTCTATGACTTCACACACCTCCATTCTATGTCTTCACACACCTCCATTCTTTGACTTCACACACCTAAATTCTGAGTTGACACATCTCAATTCTGTGACTTCACACACCTCCATTCTGACTTCACACATCTCCATTCTATGACTTCACACACCTTCATTTTTACTTTACAAACATCCATTCTATAACTTCACACACCTCCATTCTATGACTTCACATACCTCCATTCAGTGACTTCACACACCTCCATTCTATGACTTCACACACCTCCATTCTGTGACTTTACACACCTCCATTCTATGACTTCACACACTTCCATTTTGACATCACACACCTCCATTCTATGAGTTCACACACCTCCATTCTGACTTCACACACCTCCATTCTATGACTTCACACACCTCCATTCTGAATTCACACAGCTCCATTCTGTGACTTCACAAAACTCTATTTTATGATTTCACACCTCCATACTATGACTTAACACAACTCCATCTATGACTTCACACACCTCCATTCTGACTTCACACACCTCTATTCTATGACTACGCACACCTCCATTCTGACATCACACACATCCATTCTATGACTTCATAGACCTCAAATCTGTGATTTCACTCACATGCACTCTATGACTTCACACTCCTCCATTCTATGACTTCCCACACCTCCTTTCTATGACTTCACCCACCTCCAAACGATGATTACACACCTCCATTCTGACTTCACACAACTCCTTTCTGTGATTTCACACACCCCCATTCTATGAGTTCACATACCTCCATTCTATGACTTCACACACCTTCATTCTTACTTCAGAAACATCCATTCTATGACTCCACACACCTCCATTCTATGACTTCACAAACCTCCATTCTGTGACTTCGCACACCTCCATTCTGAGTTCACACAACTCCAATATGTGACTTCACACACCTCCATTCTGACTTCACACACCTCCATTCTATAAGTTCACACACTTCCATTCTATGACTTCACACACCTCCATTCTGTGACTTCACACACCTCCATTCTGAGTTCACACACCTCCATTCTGTGACTTCTCACACCTCGATTCTTTGACTTCACACAGCTCCAATCTGTGACTTCACACACTTCAATTCTATGACTTCACACACCTCCATTCTATGACTTCACACACCCTCATTCTATGATTTCACACACCTCCATTCTATGACTTCACACATCCATTTTGATTTCACACACCTCCAATATATGACTTCAAACACCTCAATTCTCTGACTTCACACACCTCCATTCTATGACTTCATACCGTTCATTCTGTGACTTCACACACCTCCATTCTATGACTTCACACACTTCCATTCTATGACTTCACACACCTCCATTCTGTGACTTTACACACCTCCATTCTGAGTTCACACACCTCAATTCTGGGACTTGACACACCTCCAATCTGTGACTTCCCACACCTCCATTCTGTGACTTCACACACCTCCATTCTATGACTTCACACACCTCCATTCTATGACTTCACACACGTCCATTAAGTGACTTCACACACCTCCATTCTATGACTTCACACACCTCCATTGTGACTACACACACTACCATTCTATGAGTTCACACACCTCCATTCTGACTTCACACACCTCCATTCTATGACTTCACACACCTCCATTCTATGACTTCACACACCTCCTTTCTATGCCTTCACACACCTTCATTCTTACTTCAGAAACATACATTCTATGACTTCACAATCCTCCATTCTATGACTTCAAACACTTCAATTCTTTGACTTCACACACCTCCATTCTGTGTTCACACTCCTCAATTCTGTGATTTCACACACCTCCTTTCTGACTTCACACACCTCCATTCTATGACTTCACACACCTCCATTCAGTGATTTCACACACCTCCATTCTATGACTTCACACACCTCCATTCTGTGACTTCACACACCTCCATTCTGTGACTTCACACACTTCCATTGTGACGTCACACACCTCCATTCTATGAGTTCACACACCTCTATTCTGACTTCACACACCTCCAGTCTATGACTCCACACACCTCCATTCTGAATTCACACAGCTCCATTCTGTGCCTTCACAAAATTCTATTCTATTATTTCACACACCTCCATACTATGACTTCACACAACTCCATCCATGACTTCACACACCTCCATTCTGACTTCACACTCGTCTATTCTATGACTTCGCACACCTCCATTCTCACATCACACACCTCCATTCTATGACTTCACAGACCTCGAATCTGTGATTTCACTCACATGCACTCTATGACTTCACACTCCTCCATTCTATGACTTCAAACACCTCCACTCTTTGACTTCACACACCTCCATTCTGTGTTCACACACCTCAATTCTGTGACTTCATACACCCCCATTCTGACTTCACACACCTCCATTCTATGACTTCCCACACCTCCTTTCTATGACTTCACCCATTTCCAATCGATGACTACACACCTCCATTCTGACTTCACACACCTCCATTGTGACTACACACACTACCATTCTATGAGTTCACACACCTCCATTCTGACTTCACACACCTCCATTCTATGACTTCACACACCTCCATTCTATGTCTTCACACACCTCCATTCTTTGACTTCACACACCTAAATTCTGAGTTGACACATCTCCATTCTGTGACTTCACACACCTCCATTCTGACTTCACACATCTCCATTCTATGACTTCACACACCTTCATTTTTACTTTACAAACATCCATTCTATAACTTCACACACCTCCATTCTATGACTTCACACACCTCCATTCAGTGACTTCACACACCTCCATTCTATGACTTCACACACCTCCATTCTGTGACTTTACACACCTCCATTCTATGACTTCACACACTTCCATTTTGACATCACACACCTCCATTCTATGAGTTCACACACCTCCATTCTGACTTCACACACCTCCATTCTATGACTTCACACACCTCCATTCTGAATTTACACAGCTCCATTCTGTGACTTCACAAAACTCTATTTTATGATTTCACACCTCCATACTATGACTTAACACAACTCCATCTATGACTTCACACACCTCCATTCTGACTTCACACACCTCTATTCTATGACTACGCACACCTCCATTCTGACATCACACACCTCCATTCTATGACTTCACAGACCTCGAATCTGTGATTTCACTCACATGCACTCTATGACTTCACACTCCTCCATTCTATGACTTCCCACACCTCCTTTCTATGACTTCACCCACCTCCAATCGATGACTACACACCTCCATTCTGACTTCACACACCTCCATTCTGTGACTTCACACACCCCCATTCTATGAGTTCACATACATCCATTCTATGACTTCACACACCTTCATTCTTACTTCAGAAACATCCATTCTATGACTTCACACACCTCCATTCTATGACTGCACAAACCTCCATTCTGTGACTTCACACACCTCCATTCTGAGTTCACACAAGTTCTTTCGGTGACTTCACACACCTCCATTCTGACTTCACACACCTCCATTCTATGAGTTCACACACTTCCATTCTATGACTTCACACACCTCCATTCTGTGACTTCACACACCTCCATTCTGAGTTCACACATCCATTCTGTGACTTCTAACACCTCGATTCTGTGACTTCACACAGCTCCAATCTGTGACTTCACACACTTCAATTCTATGACTTCACACACCTCCATTCTATGACTTCACACACCTCCATTCTGTGACTTCACACACCTCCATTCTGAGTTCACACACCTCCATTCTGTGACTTCTAACACCTCGATTCTGTGACTTCACACACCTCCAATCTGTGACTTCCCACACGTCCATTCTGTGACTTCACACACCTCCATTCTATGACTTCACACACCTCCATTCTATTACTTCACACACGTCCATTCTGTGACTTCACACACCTCCATTCTATGACTTCACACACCTCCATTGTGACTACACACACTACCATTCTATGAGTTCACACACCTCCATTCTGACTTCACACACCTCCATTCTATGACTTCACACACCTCCATTCTATGTCTTCACACACCTCCATTATTTGACTTCACACACCTAAATTCTGAGTTGACACATCTCAATTCTGTGACTTCACACACCTCCATTCTGACTTCACACATCTCCATTCTATGACTTCACACACCTTCATTTTTACTTTACAAACATCCATTCTATAACTTCACACACCTCCATTCTATGACTTCACATACCTCCATTCAGTGACTTCACACACCTCCATTCTATGACTTCACACACCTCCATTCTGTGACTTTACACACCTCCATTCTATGACTTCACACACTTCCATTTTGACATCACACACCTCCATTCTATGAGTTCACACACCTCCATTCTGACTTCACACACCTCCATTCTATGACTTCACACACCTCCATTCTGAATTCACACAGCTCCATTCTGTGACTTCACAAAACTCTATTTTATGATTTCACACCTCCATACTATGACTTAACACAACTCCATCTATGACTTCACACACCTCCATTCTGACTTCACACACCTCTATTCTATGACTACGCACACCTCCATTCTGACATCACACACATCCATTCTATGACTTCATAGACCTCAAATCTGTGATTTCACTCACATGCACTCTATGACTTCACACTCCTCCATTCTATGACTTCCCACACCTCCTTTCTATGACTTCACCCACCTCCAAACGATGACTACACACCTCCATTCTGACTTCACACAACTCCTTTCTGTGATTTCACACACCCCCATTCTATGAGTTCACATACCTCCATTCTATGACTTCACACACCTTCATTCTTACTTCAGAAACATCCATTCTATGACTTCACACACCTCCATTCTATGACTTCACAAACCTCCATTCTGTGACTTCGCACACCTCCATTCTGAGTTCACACAACTCCAATATGTGACTTCACACACCTCCATTCTGACTTCACACACCTCCATTCTATAAGTTCACACACTTCCATTCTATGACTTCACACACCTCCATTCTGTGACTTCACACACCTCCATTCTGAGTTCACACACCTCCATTCTGTGACTTCTCACACCTCGATTCTTTGACTTCACACAGCTCCAATCTGTGACTTCACACACTTCAATTCTATGACTTCACACACCTCCATTCTATGACTTCACACACCCTCATTCTATGATTTCACACACCTCCATTCTATGACTTCACACATCCATTTTGATTTCACACACCTCCAATATATGACTTCAAACACCTCAATTCTCTGACTTCACACACCTCCATTCTATGACTTCATACCGTCCATTCTGTGACTTCACACACCTCCATTCTATGACTTCACACACTTCCATTCTATGACTTCACACACCTCCATTCTGTGACTTTACACACCTCCATTCTGAGTTCACACACCTCAATTCTGGGACTTGACACACCTCCAATCTGTGACTTCCCACACCTCCATTCTGTGACTTCACACACCTCCATTCTATGACTTCACACACCTCCATTCTATGACTTCACACACGTCCATTAAGTGACTTCACACACCTCCATTCTATGACTTCACACACCTCCATTGTGACTACACACACTACCATTCTATGAGTTCACACACCTCCATTCTGACTTCACACACCTCCATTCTATGACTTCACACACCTCCATTCTATGACTTCACACACCTCCTTTCTATGCCTTCACACACCTTCATTCTTACTTCAGAAACATACATTCTATGACTTCACAATCCTCCATTCTATGACTTCAAACACTTCAATTCTTTGACTTCACACACCTCCATTCTGTGTTCACACTCCTCAATTCTGTGATTTCACACACCTCCTTTCTGACTTCACACACCTCCATTCTATGACTTCACACACCTCCATTCAGTGATTTCACACACCTCCATTCTATGACTTCACACACCTCCATTCTGTGACTTCACACACCTCCATTCTGTGACTTCACACACTTCCATTGTGACGTCACACACCTCCATTCTATGAGTTCACACACCTCTATTCTGACTTCACACACCTCCAGTCTATGACTCCACACACCTCCATTCTGAATTCACACAGCTCCATTCTGTGCCTTCACAAAATTCTATTCTATTATTTCACACACCTCCATACTATGACTTCACACAACTCCATCCATGACTTCACACACCTCCATTCTGACTTCACACTCGTCTATTCTATGACTTCGCACACCTCCATTCTCACATCACACACCTCCATTCTATGACTTCACAGACCTCGAATCTGTGATTTCACTCACATGCACTCTATGACTTCACACTCCTCCATTCTATGACTTCAAACACCTCCACTCTTTGACTTCACACACCTCCATTCTGTGTTCACACACCTCAATTCTGTGACTTCATACACCCCCATTCTGACTTCACACACCTCCATTCTATGACTTCCCACACCTCCTTTCTATGACTTCACCCATTTCCAATCGATGACTACACACCTCCATTCTGACTTCACACACCTCCATTGTGACTACACACACTACCATTCTATGAGTTCACACACCTCCATTCTGACTTCACACACCTCCATTCTATGACTTCACACACCTCCATTCTATGTCTTCACACACCTCCATTCTTTGACTTCACACACCTAAATTCTGAGTTGACACATCTCCATTCTGTGACTTCACACACCTCCATTCTGACTTCACACATCTCCATTCTATGACTTCACACACCTTCATTTTTACTTTACAAACATCCATTCTATAACTTCACACACCTCCATTCTATGACTTCACACACCTCCATTCAGTGACTTCACACACCTCCATTCTATGACTTCACACACCTCCATTCTGTGACTTTACACACCTCCATTCTATGACTTCACACACTTCCATTTTGACATCACACACCTCCATTCTATGAGTTCACACACCTCCATTCTGACTTCACACACCTCCATTCTATGACTTCACACACCTCCATTCTGAATTTACACAGCTCCATTCTGTGACTTCACAAAACTCTATTTTATGATTTCACACCTCCATACTATGACTTAACACAACTCCATCTATGACTTCACACACCTCCATTCTCACTTCACACACCTCTATTCTATGACTACGCACACCTCCATTCTGACATCACACACCTCCATTCTATGACTTCACAGACCTCGAATCTGTGATTTCACTCACATGCACTCTATGACTTCACACTCCTCCATTCTATGACTTCCCACACCTCCTTTCTATGACTTCACCCACCTCCAATCGATGACTACACACCTCCATTCTGACTTCACACACCTCCATTCTGTGACTTCACACACCCCCATTCTATGAGTTCACATACCTCCATTCTATGACTTCACACACCTTCATTCTTACTTCAGAAACATCCATTCTATGACTTCACACACCTCCATTCTATGACTTCACAAACCTCCATTCTGTGACTTCACACACCTCCATTCTGAGTTCACACAACTCCAATCTGTGACTTCACACACCTCCATTCTGACTTCACACACCTCCATTCTATGAGTTCACACACTTCCATTCTATGACTTCACACACCTCCATTCTGTGACTTCACACACCTCCATTCTGAGTTCACACACCTCCATTCTGTGACTTCTAACACCTCGATTCTTTGACTTCACACAGCTCCAATCTGTGACTTCACACACTTCAATTCTATGACTTCACACACCTCCATTCTATGACTTCACACACCCTCATTCTATGATTTCACACACCTCCATTCTATGACTTCACACATCCATTTTGATTTCACACACCTCCAATATATGACTTCAAACACCTCAATTCTCTGACTTCACACACCTCCATTCTATGACTTCATATCGTCCATTCTGTGACTTCACACACCTCCATTCTATGACTTCACACACTTCCATTCTATGACTTCACACACCTCCATTCTGTGACTTTACACACCTCCATTCTGAGTTCACACACCTCAATTCTGGGACTTCACACACCTCCAATCTGTGACTTCCCACACCTCCATTCTGTGACTTCACAAACCTCCATTCTATGACTTCACACACCTCCATTCTATGACTTCACACACGTCCATTAAGTGACTTCACACACCTCCATTCTATGACTTCACACACCTCCATTGTGACTACACACACTACCATTCTATGAGTTCACACACCTCCATTCTGACTTCACACACCTCCATTCTATGACTTCACACACCTCCATTCTATGACTTCACACACCTCCTTTCTATGCCTTCACACACCTTCATTCTTACTTCAGAAACATACATTCTATGACTTCACAATCCTCCATTCTATGACTTCAAACACTTCCATTCTTTGACTTCACACACCTCCATTCTGTGTCTCACACTCCTCAATTCTGTGATTTCACACACCTCCTTTCTGACTTCACACACCTCCATTCTATGACTTCACACACCTCCATTCAGTGATTTCACACACCTCCATTCTATGAATTCACACACCTCCATTCTGTGACTTCACACACCTCCATTCTATGACTTCACACACTTCCATTGTGACGTCACACACCTCCATTCTATGAGTTCACACACCTCTATTCTGACTTCACACACCTCCAGTCTATGACTCCACACACCTCCATTCTGAATTCACACAGCTCCATTCTGTGCCTTCACAAAATTCTATTCTATTATTTCACACACCTCCATACTATGACTTCACACAACTCCATCTATGACTTCACACACCTCGATTCTGACTTCACACACGTCTATTCTCTGACTTCGCACACCTCCATTCTGACATCTCACACCTCCATTCTATGACTTCACAGACCTCGAATCTGTGATTTCACTCACATGCACTCTATGGCTTCACACTCCTCCATTCTATGACTTCAAACACCTCCACTCTTTGACTTCACACACCTCCATTCTGTGTTCACACACCTCAATTCTGTGACTTCACACACCCCCATTCTGACTTCACACACCTCCATTCTATGACTTCCCACACCTCCTTTCTATGACTTCACCCATTTCCAATCGATGACTACACACCTCCATTCTGACTTCACACACCTCCATTGTGACTTCACACACCCCCATTCTATGAGTTCACATACCTCCATTCTATGACTTCACACACCTTCATTCTTACTTCAGAAACATCCATTCTATGACTTCACACACCTCCATTCTATGACTTCACAAACCTCCATTCTGTGACTTCACACACCTCCATTCTGAGTTCACACAACTCCATTCGGTGACTTCACACACCTCCATTCTGACTTCACACACGTCCATTCTATGACTTCACACACTTCCATTCTATGACTTCACACACCTCCATTCTGTGACTTCACATACCTCCATTCTGAGTTCACACACCTCCATTCTGTGACTTCTCACACCTCGATTCTGTGACTTCACACAGCTCCAATCTGTGACTTCACACACTTCCATTCTATGACTTCACACACCTCCATTCTATGACTTCACACATCCATTTTCATTTCACACAACTCCAATATATGACTTCAAACACCTCAATTCTTTGACTTCACACACCTCCATTCTATGACTTCAAACCGTCCATTCTGTGACTTCACACACCTCCATTCTATGACTTCACACACTTCCATTCTATGACTTCACACACCTCCATTCTGTGACTTTACACACCTCCATTCTGTGTTCATACACCTCCATTCTGTGACTTCACACTCCTGCAATCTGTGATATCCCACACCTCCATTCTGTGACTTCACACACCTTCATTCTTACTTCACAAACACCCATTCTATGACTTCACACACCTCCATTCTATGACTTCACACACCTCCATTTTGTGACTTCTCACACCTCCATTCTATGACTTCACACACCTCCATTGTGACTACACACACCTCCATTCTATGAGTTCACACACCTCCATTCTGAATTCACACCGCTCAATTCTGTGACTTCACAAAATTCCATTCTGACTTCACACACCTCCATTGTATGTATTCACACACCTCCATTCTGTGACTTCACACACATCCATTGTGACGTCACACACCTCCATTCTATGAGTTCACACACCTCCATTCTGACTTCACAAACCTCTATTCTATGACTTCGCACACCTCCATTCTGACATCACACACCTCCAATCTATGACTTCACAGACCTCGAATCTGTGACTTCACTCACCTCCACTCTATGACTTCACACTCCTCCATTCTATGACTTCCCACACATCCTTTCTATGACTTCACCCACCTAATCATTCTATGACTTCACACACCTTCATTCTTACTTCAGAAACATCCATTCTATGACCTCACACACCTCCATCTATGACTTCACCAACCTCCATTCTGTGACTTAACACACCTCCATTCTTACTTCACACACGTCCATTCTATGACTTCACAAACCTCCATTCTGTGACTTCACACACCTCCATTCTGAGTTCACACACCTCCATTCTGTGACTTCACACACCTCCATTCTATGACTTCACACACCTACATTCTATGACTTCACACATCCATTTTGACTTCACACACCTCATAATATATGACTTCAAAAAGCTCAATTCTCTGACTTCACACACCTCCATTCTATGAATTTAAACTCGTCCATTCAGTGACTTCACACACCTCCATTCTATGACTTCACCCACCTCCATTCTATGACTTCACACACCTCCATTGTGACTTCACACACCCCCATTCTATGAGTTCACATACCTCCATTCTATGACTTCACACACCTTCATTCTTACTTCAGAAACATCCATTCTATGACTTCACACACCTCCATTCTATGACTTCACAAACCTCCATTCTGTGACTTTACACACCTCCATTCTGAGTTCACACAACTCCATTCGGTGACTTCACACACCTCCATTCTGACTTCACACACGTCCATTCTATGACTTCACACACTTCCATTCTATGACTTCACACACCTCCATTCTGTGACTTCACATACCTCCATTCTGAGTTCACACACCTCCATTCTGTGACTTCTCACACCTCGATTCTGTGACTTCACACAGCTCCAATCTGTGACTTCACACACTTCCATTCTATGACTTCACACACCTCCATTCTATGACTTCACACATCCATTTTCATTTCACACAACTCCAATATATGACTTCAAACACCTCAATTCTTTGACTTCACACACCTCCATTCTATGACTTCAAACCGTCCATTCTGTGACTTCACACACCTCCATTCTATGACTTCACACACTTCCATTCTATGACTTCACACACCTCCATTCTGTGACTTTACACACCTCCATTCTGTGTTCATACACCTCCATTCTGTGACTTCACACTCCTGCAATCTGTGATATCCCACACCTCCATTCTGTGACTTCACACACCTTCATTCTTACTTCACAAACACCCATTCTATGACTTCACACACCTCCATTCTATGACTTCACACACCTCCATTTTGTGACTTCTCACACCTCCATTCTATGACTTCACACACCTCCATTGTGACTACACACACCTCCATTCTATGAGTTCACACACCTCCATTCTGAATTCACACCGCTCAATTCTGTGACTTCACAAAATTCCATTCTGACTTCACACACCTCCATTGTATGTATTCACACACCTCCATTCTGTGACTTCACACACATCCATTGTGACGTCACACACCTCCATTCTATGAGTTCACACACCTCCATTCTGACTTCACAAACCTCTATTCTATGACTTCGCACACCTCCATTCTGACATCACACACCTCCAATCTATGACTTCACAGACCTCGAATCTGTGACTTCACTCACCTCCACTCTATGACTTCACACTCCTCCATTCTATGACTTCCCACACATCCTTTCTATGACTTCACCCACCTAATCATTCTATGACTTCACACACCTTCATTCTTACTTCAGAAACATCCATTCTATGACCTCACACACCTCCATCTATGACTTCACCAACCTCCATTCTGTGACTTAACACACCTCCATTCTTACTTCACACACGTCCATTCTATGACTTCACAAACCTCCATTCTGTGACTTCACACACCTCCATTCTGAGTTCACACACCTCCATTCTGTGACTTCACACACCTCCATTCTATGACTTCACACACCTACATTCTATGACTTCACACATCCATTTTGACTTCACACACCTCATAATATATGACTTCAAACAGCTCAATTCTCTGACTTCACACACCTCCATTCTATGAATTTAAACTCGTCCATTCAGTGACTTCACACACCTCCATTCTATGACTTCACCCACCTCCATTCTATGACTTCACACACCTCCATTCTCCGACTTCACACCCCTCTAATTTCATTTCTCATACCTCCGTTCTATGACTTCACAAACCTCCCTTCGTTGACTTCACAATACTCCATTCTATGACTTCACACATCTACATTCTATGACTTCACACACCTCAATTCTGACTCAGAAAACTCCATTCTGTGATTTCACAAAACTCCATTCTATGATTTCACATATCTCCATAATATGACTTCACACACCTCCATCTATGACTTCACACACCTCCGTTATGAGTTCACACACCTACATTCTGTGACTTCACACACTTCAATTCTATGACTTCACACACCTCCATTCTATGACTTCACACACCTCCATTCTGTGACTTCACACACCTCCATTCTATGACCTCACACACCTCCATTCTATGATTTCACACACCTCCATTCTATGACTTCACACATCCATTTTGATTTCACACACCTCCAATATGTGACTTCAAACTCCTCAATTCTGTGACTTCACACACCTCCATTCTATCACTTCATACCGTCCATTCTGTGACTTCTCACACCTCCATTCTATGACTTCACACACTTCCATTCTATGACTTCACACACCTCCATTCTGTGACTTTACACACCTCCATTCTGAGGTCACACACCTCAATTCTGGGACTTCACACACCTCTAATCTGTGACTTCCCACACCTCCATTCTGTGACTTCACACACCTCCATTCTATGACTTCACACACCTCCATTCTATGACTTCACACACGTCCATTCTGTGACTTCACACACCTCCATTCTATAACTTCACACACCTCCATTGAGAGTACACACACTACCATTCTATGAGTTCACACACCTCCATTCTGACCTCACACACCTCCATTCTATGACTTCACACACCTCCATTCTATGACTTCACACACCTCCTTTCTATGCCTTCACACACCTTCATTCTTACTTCACAAACATACATTCTATGACTTCACAATCCTCCATTCTATGACTTCAAACACTTCCATTCTTTGACTGCACACACCTCCATTCTGTGTTCAAAAACCTCAATTCTGTGAGTTCACACACCTCCTTTATGACTTCACACACCTCCATTCTGAATTCACACAGCTCCATTCTGTGACTTCACAAAACTCTATTCTATGATTTCACACACCTCCATACTATGACTTAACAAAACTCCATCTATGACTTCACACACCTCCATTCTGACTTCACACACCTCTATTCTATGACTACGCACACCTCCATTCTGACATCACACACCTCCATTCTATGACTTCACAGACCTCGAATCTGTGATTTCACTCACATGCACTCTATGACTTCACACTCCTCCATTCTATGAGTTCCCACACCTCTTTCTATGACTTCACCCACCTCCAATCAATGACTACACACCTCCATTCTGACTTCACCCACCTCCATTCTGTGACTTCACACACCCACATTCTATGAGTTCACATACCTCCATTGTATGACTTCATACACCTTCATTCTTACTTCAGAAACATCCATTCTATGACTTCACACACCTCCATTCTATGACTTCACAAACCTCCATTCTGTGACTTCACACACCTCCATTCTGAGTTCACACAACTCCATTCGGTGACTTCACACACCTCCATTCTGACTTCACACACCTCCATTCTATGACTTCACACACTTCCATTGTATGACTTCACACACCTCCATTTTGTGACTTCACATACCTCCATTCTGAGTTCACACACCTCCAATCTGTGACTTCTAACACCTCGATTCTGTGACTTCAAACAGCTCCAATCTGTGACTTCACACACTTCAATTCTATGACTTCACACACCTCCATTCTATGACTTCACACACCTCCATTCTGTGACTTCACACACCTCCATTCTATGACCTCACACACCCTCATTCTATGATTTCACACACCTCCATTCTATGATTTCACACATCCATTTTGATTTCACACACCTCCAATATATGACTTCAAACACCTCAATTCTCTGACTTCACACACCTCCATTCTATGACTTCAAACCGTCCATTCTGTGACTTCACACACCTCCATTTTATGACTTCACACACTTCCATTCTATGACTTCACACACCTCCATTCTGTGACTTTACACACCTCCATTCTGAGTTCACACACCTCAATTCTGGGACTTCACACACCTCCAATCTGTGACTTCCCACACCTCCATTCTGTGACTTCCCACACCTCCATTCTATGACTTCACACACCTCCATTCAATGACTTCACACACGTCCATTCTGTGACTTCACACACCTCCATTCTATGACTTCACACACCTCCATTGTGACTACACACACTACCATTCTATGAGTTCACACACCTACATTCTGACTTCACACACCTCCATTCTATGACTTCACACACCTCCATTCTATGACTTCACACACCTCCTTTCTATGCCTTCACACACTTTCATTCTTACTTTACAAACATACATTCTATGACTTCACAATCCTCCATTCTATGAATTCACACACCTCCATTCTTTGACTTCACACACCTCAATTCTGTGTTCACATACCTCAATTCTGTGACTTCACACACCTCCTTTCTGACTTCACACACCTCCATTCTATGACTTCACACACCTCCATTCAGTGACTTCACACACCTCCATTCTATGACTTCACACACCTCCATTCTATGTCTTCACACACCTCCATTCTTTGACTTCACACACCTAAATTCTGAGTTGACACATCTCCATTCTGTGACTTCACACACCTCCATTCTGACTTCACACATCTCCATTCTATGACTTCACACACCTTCATTTTTACTTTACAAACATCCATTCTATAACTTCACACACCTCCATTCTATGACTTCACACACCTCCATTCAGTGACTTCACACACCTCCATTCTAGGACTTCACACACCTCCATTCTGTGACTTCACACACGTCCATTCTAAGACTTCACACACTTCCATTGTGACGTCACACACCTCCATTCTATGAGTTCACACACCTCTATTCTGACTTCACACACCTCCATTCTATGACTTCACACACCTCCATTCGTAATTCACACAGCTCCATTCTGTGCCTTCACAAAATTCTATTCTAGTATTTCACACACCTCCATACTATGACTTCACACAACTCCATCTATGACTTCACACACCTCGATTCTGACTTCACACACGTCTATTCTCTGACTTCACACACCTCCATTCTGACATCTCACACCTCCATTCTATGACTTCACAGACCTCGAATCTGTGATTTCACTCACATGCACTCTATGGCTTCACACTCCTCCATTCTATGACTTCAAACACCTCCACTCTTTGACTTCACACACCTCCATTCTGTGTTCACACACCTCAATTCTGTGACTTCACACACCTCCATTCTGACTTCACACACCTCCATTCTATGACTTCCCACACCTCCTTTCTATGACGTCACCCACTTCCAATCGATGACTACACACCTCCACTCTGACTTCACACACCTCCATTCTGGGACTTCACACACCCCCATTCTATGAGATCACATACCTCCATTCTATGACTTCACACACCTTCATTATTACTTCAGAAACATCCATTCTATGACATCACACACACCTCCATTCTATGACTTCACAAACCTCCATTCTGTGACTTCACACACCTCCATTCTGAGTTCACACAACTCCATTCGGTGACTTCACATACCTCCATTCTGACTTCACACACCTCCATTCTATGACTTCACACACTTCCATTCTATGACTTCACACACCTCCATTCTGTGACTTCACACACCTCAATTCTGAGTTCACACACCTCCATTCTGTGACTTCTCACACTTCAATTCTATGACTTCACACACCTCCATTCTATGACTTCACACACTTCCATTCTGTGACTTCACACACCTCCAACTATGACTTCACACATCCATTTTCATTTCACACAACTCCAATATATGACTTCAAACACGTCAATTCTGTGACTTCACACACCTCCATTCTATGACTTCAAACCTTCCATTCTGTGACTTCACACACCTCCATTCTATGACTTCACACACCTCCATTCTATGACTTCACACACGTCCATTCTGTGACTTCACACACCTCCATTCTATAACTTCACACACCTCCATTGAGAGTACACACACTACCATTCTATGAGTTCACACACCTCCATTCTGACCTCACACACCTCCATTCTATGACTTCACACACCTCCATTCTATGACTTCACACACCTCCTTTCTATGCCTTCACACACCTTCATTCTTACTTCACAAACATACATTCTATGACTTCACAATCCTCCATTCTATGACTTCAAACACTTCCATTCTTTGACTGCACACACCTCCATTCTGTGTTCAAAAACCTCAATTCTGTGAGTTCACACACCTCCTTTATGACTTCACACACCTCCATTCTGAATTCACACAGCTCCATTCTGTGACTTCACAAAACTCTATTCTATGATTTCACACACCTCCATACTATGACTTAACAAAACTCCATCTATGACTTCACACACCTCCATTCTGACTTCACACACCTCTATTCTATGACTACGCACACCTCCATTCTGACATCACACACCTCCATTCTATGACTTCACAGACCTCGAATCTGTGATTTCACTCACATGCACTCTATGACTTCACACTCCTCCATTCTATGAGTTCCCACACCTCTTTCTATGACTTCACCCACCTCCAATCAATGACTACACACCTCCATTCTGACTTCACCCACCTCCATTCTGTGACTTCACACACCCACATTCTATGAGTTCACATACCTCCATTGTATGACTTCATACACCTTCATTCTTACTTCAGAAACATCCATTCTATGACTTCACACACCTCCATTCTATGACTTCACAAACCTCCATTCTGTGACTTCACACACCTCCATTCTGAGTTCACACAACTCCATTCGGTGACTTCACACACCTCCATTCTGACTTCACACACCTCCATTCTATGACTTCACACACTTCCATTGTATGACTTCACACACCTCCATTTTGTGACTTCACATACCTCCATTCTGAGTTCACACACCTCCAATCTGTGACTTCTAACACCTCGATTCTGTGACTTCAAACAGCTCCAATCTGTGACTTCACACACTTCAATTCTATGACTTCACACACCTCCATTCTATGACTTCACACACCTCCATTCTGTGACTTCACACACCTCCATTCTATGACCTCACACACCCTCATTCTATGATTTCACACACCTCCATTCTATGATTTCACACATCCATTTTGATTTCACACACCTCCAATATATGACTTCAAACACCTCAATTCTCTGACTTCACACACCTCCATTCTATGACTTCAAACCGTCCATTCTGTGACTTCACACACCTCCATTTTATGACTTCACACACTTCCATTCTATGACTTCACACACCTCCATTCTGTGACTTTACACACCTCCATTCTGAGTTCACACACCTCAATTCTGGGACTTCACACACCTCCAATCTGTGACTTCCCACACCTCCATTCTGTGACTTCCCACACCTCCATTCTATGACTTCACACACCTCCATTCAATGACTTCACACACGTCCATTCTGTGACTTCACACACCTCCATTCTATGACTTCACACACCTCCATTGTGACTACACACACTACCATTCTATGAGTTCACACACCTACATTCTGACTTCACACACCTCCATTCTATGACTTCACACACCTCCATTCTATGACTTCACACACCTCCTTTCTATGCCTTCACACACTTTCATTCTTACTTTACAAACATACATTCTATGACTTCACAATCCTCCATTCTATGAATTCACACACCTCCATTCTTTGACTTCACACACCTCAATTCTGTGTTCACATACCTCAATTCTGTGACTTCACACACCTCCTTTCTGACTTCACACACCTCCATTCTATGACTTCACACACCTCCATTCAGTGACTTCACACACCTCCATTCTATGACTTCACACACCTCCATTCTATGTCTTCACACACCTCCATTCTTTGACTTCACACACCTAAATTCTGAGTTGACACATCTCCATTCTGTGACTTCACACACCTCCATTCTGACTTCACACATCTCCATTCTATGACTTCACACACCTTCATTTTTACTTTACAAACATCCATTCTATAACTTCACACACCTCCATTCTATGACTTCACACACCTCCATTCAGTGACTTCACACACCTCCATTCTAGGACTTCACACACCTCCATTCTGTGACTTCACACACGTCCATTCTAAGACTTCACACACTTCCATTGTGACGTCACACACCTCCATTCTATGAGTTCACACACCTCTATTCTGACTTCACACACCTCCATTCTATGACTTCACACACCTCCATTCGTAATTCACACAGCTCCATTCTGTGCCTTCACAAAATTCTATTCTAGTATTTCACACACCTCCATACTATGACTTCACACAACTCCATCTATGACTTCACACACCTCGATTCTGACTTCACACACGTCTATTCTCTGACTTCACACACCTCCATTCTGACATCTCACACCTCCATTCTATGACTTCACAGACCTCGAATCTGTGATTTCACTCACATGCACTCTATGGCTTCACACTCCTCCATTCTATGACTTCAAACACCTCCACTCTTTGACTTCACACACCTCCATTCTGTGTTCACACACCTCAATTCTGTGACTTCACACACCTCCATTCTGACTTCACACACCTCCATTCTATGACTTCCCACACCTCCTTTCTATGACGTCACCCACTTCCAATCGATGACTACACACCTCCACTCTGACTTCACACACCTCCATTCTGGGACTTCACACACCCCCATTCTATGAGATCACATACCTCCATTCTATGACTTCACACACCTTCATTATTACTTCAGAAACATCCATTCTATGACATCACACACACCTCCATTCTATGACTTCACAAACCTCCATTCTGTGACTTCACACACCTCCATTCTGAGTTCACACAACTCCATTCGGTGACTTCACATACCTCCATTCTGACTTCACACACCTCCATTCTATGACTTCACACACTTCCATTCTATGACTTCACACACCTCCATTCTGTGACTTCACACACCTCAATTCTGAGTTCACACACCTCCATTCTGTGACTTCTCACACTTCAATTCTATGACTTCACACACCTCCATTCTATGACTTCACACACTTCCATTCTGTGACTTCACACACCTCCAACTATGACTTCACACATCCATTTTCATTTCACACAACTCCAATATATGACTTCAAACACGTCAATTCTGTGACTTCACACACCTCCATTCTATGACTTCAAACCTTCCATTCTGTGACTTCACACACCTCCATTCTATGACTTCACACACTTCCATTCCATGACTTCACACACCTCCATTCTGTGACTTTACACACCTCCATTCTGGGTTCACACACCTCCATTCTGTGACTTCACACTCCTGCAATCTGTGATATCCCACACCTCCATTCTGTGACTTCACACACCTTCATTCTTACTTCACAAACACCCATTCTATGACCTCACACACCCTCATTCTATGATTTCACACACCTCCATTCTATGATTTCACACATCCATTTTGATTTCACATACCTCCAATATATGACTTCAAACACCTCAATTCTGTGACTTCACACACCTCCATTCTATGACTTCATACCTTTCATTCTGTGACTTCACACACCTCCATTCTATGACTTCACACACTTCCATTCTATGACTTCACACACCTCCATTCTGTGACTTTACACACCTCCATTCTGAGTTCACACACCTCAATTCTGGGACTTCACACACCTCCAATCTGTGACTTCCCACACCTCCATTCTGTGACTTCACACACCTCCATTCTATGACTTCACACACCTCCATTCTATGACTTCACACACGTCCATTCTGTGACTTCACACACCTCCATTCTATGACTTCACACACCTCCATTGTGACTACACACACCTCCATTCTATGAGTTCACACACCTCCATTCTGACTTCACACACCTCCATTCTATGACTTCACACACCTCCATTCTGAATTCACACAGCTCAATTCTGTGACTTCACAAAATTCCATTCTGACTTCACACACCTCCATTGTATGTATTCACACACCTCCATTCTGTGACTTCACACACCTCAATTCTGACTCACACAACTCCATTCTGTGATTTCACAAAACTCCATTCTATGATTTCACATATCTCCATACTATGACTTCACACACCTCCATCTATGACTTCACACACCTCCATTCTGAGTTCACACACCTCCATTCTGTGACTTCACACACCTCCATTCTGACTTCACACACCTCCATTGTATGACTTCACACACCTCCATTCTGTGACTTCACTCACCTCCATTCTATGACTTCACAAACTTCCATTGTGATGTCACACACCTCCATTGTATGAGTTCACACACCTCCATTTTATGACTTCACACACCCAATTTCTATGACTTCACCCATCTCCATTCTATGACTTCACACCTCCATTCTGACTTCACACCCCTTCATTCTGTGACTTCACACACCTCCATTCTATGACTTCACAAACTTCCATTGTGACGTCACACACCTCCATTCTATGAGTTCACACACCTCCATTCAATGACTTCACACACCTCCATTCTGACTTCACACTCCTCTGTTCTATGACTTCGAACACCTACATTCTGACTTCACACACCTCCATTCTATGACTTCACAGACCTCGAATCTGTGACTTCACTCACTTCCACTCTATGAATTCACACTTCTCCATTCTATGACTTCCCACACCTAATTTCTATGACTTAACCCACCTGCATTTTGACTTCACACCTCCATTCTGTCTTCACACACCTCCATTCTATGACTTCACACACCTCCATTCTGACTTCACACACCTCCATTCTATGACTTCACACACCTCCATTCTGACTTCACACACCTCCATTCTGTGACTTCACAAACCTCCATTCTATGATTTCACAAACCTCCATTCTGTGACTTCACACACCTCCATTCTATGACTTCACACACCTCCATTCTGTGACTTCACACACCTCCATTCTATGACTTCACACACCTCCATTCTATGACTTCAAATACCTACACTGTGACTTCACACACTTCCATTCTATGAGTTCACACACCTGCATTGTGACTTCACCCACCTCCATTCTATGACTTCACACACCTCCATTCTGACCTCACACACTTCCATTCTGACTTCACACACCTAAATTCTGTGACTTCACACACCTCCATTCTATGATTTCACACACCTCCATTCTATGACTTCACTCACCTCCATTATATGACTTCACACACCTCCTTTCTGAGTTGACAGACCTCCATTCTATGACTTCACACACCTCCAATCTGAATTCACACACCTCCATTCTATGACTTCACCCACCTCCATTCTATGACTTCACAGACCTCGAATCTGTGACTTCACTCACCTCCACTCTATGACTTCACCCCCCTCCATTCTGTGACTTCCCACCTCCATTCTGACTTCACACACCTCCATTCTATGACTTCACACACCTCAATTCTGACTTCACCCACCTCCATTCTGTGACTTCACACACCTCCATTCTATGATTTCACACACCTCCATTCTGTGACTTCACACACCTCCATTCTATGACTTCACACACCTCCATTCTGTGACTTCACACACCTCCATTCTGAGTTCACACACCTCCATTCTGTGACTTCTCACACCTCGATTCTGTGACTTCACACACCTCCAATCTGTGACTTCACACACTTCCATTCTATGACTTCACACACCTCCATTCTATGATTTCACAGACCTCGAATCTATGACTTCACTCACCTGCACTCTACGACTTCCCACACCTCCTTTCTATGACTTCACCCACCTCCAATGTATGACTACACACCTCCATTCTGACTTCACACACCTCCACTCTGTGACTTCACACACCTCCATTCTATGACTTCACACACCTCCATTCTATGACTTCACACACCTTCATTCTTACCTCAGAAACATCCATTCTATGACTTCACACACCTCCAGTCTATGACTTCACAAACCTCCATTCTGTGACTTCACACACCTCAATTCTGACTCACACAACTCCATTCTGTGATTTCACAAAACTCCATTCTATGATTTCACATATCTCCATACTATGACTTCACACACCTCCATCTATGACTTCACACACCTCCATTCTGAGTTCACACACCTCCATTCTGTGACTTCACACACCTCCATTCTGACTTCACACACCTCCATTGTATGACTTCACACACCTCCATTCTGTGACTTCACTCACCTCCATTCTATGACTTCACAAACTTCCATTGTGATGTCACACACCTCCATTGTATGAGTTCACACACCTCCATTTTATGACTTCACACACCCAATTTCTATGACTTCACCCATCTCCATTCTATGACTTCACACCTCCATTCTGACTTCACACCCCTTCATTCTGTGACTTCACACACCTCCATTCTATGACTTCACAAACTTCCATTGTGACGTCACACACCTCCATTCTATGAGTTCACACACCTCCATTCAATGACTTCACACACCTCCATTCTGACTTCACACTCCTCTGTTCTATGACTTCGAACACCTACATTCTGACTTCACACACCTCCATTCTATGACTTCACAGACCTCGAATCTGTGACTTCACTCACTTCCACTCTATGAATTCACACTTCTCCATTCTATGACTTCCCACACCTAATTTCTATGACTTAACCCACCTGCATTTTGACTTCACACCTCCATTCTGTCTTCACACACCTCCATTCTATGACTTCACACACCTCCATTCTGACTTCACACACCTCCATTCTATGACTTCACACACCTCCATTCTGACTTCACACACCTCCATTCTGTGACTTCACAAACCTCCATTCTATGATTTCACAAACCTCCATTCTGTGACTTCACACACCTCCATTCTATGACTTCACACACCTCCATTCTGTGACTTCACACACCTCCATTCTATGACTTCACACACCTCCATTCTATGACTTCAAATACCTACACTGTGACTTCACACACTTCCATTCTATGAGTTCACACACCTGCATTGTGACTTCACCCACCTCCATTCTATGACTTCACACACCTCCATTCTGACCTCACACACTTCCATTCTGACTTCACACACCTAAATTCTGTGACTTCACACACCTCCATTCTATGATTTCACACACCTCCATTCTATGACTTCACTCACCTCCATTATATGACTTCACACACCTCCTTTCTGAGTTGACAGACCTCCATTCTATGACTTCACACACCTCCAATCTGAATTCACACACCTCCATTCTATGACTTCACCCACCTCCATTCTATGACTTCACAGACCTCGAATCTGTGACTTCACTCACCTCCACTCTATGACTTCACCCCCCTCCATTCTGTGACTTCCCACCTCCATTCTGACTTCACACACCTCCATTCTATGACTTCACACACCTCAATTCTGACTTCACCCACCTCCATTCTGTGACTTCACACACCTCCATTCTATGATTTCACACACCTCCATTCTGTGACTTCACACACCTCCATTCTATGACTTCACACACCTCCATTCTGTGACTTCACACACCTCCATTCTGAGTTCACACACCTCCATTCTGTGACTTCTCACACCTCGATTCTGTGACTTCACACACCTCCAATCTGTGACTTCACACACTTCCATTCTATGACTTCACACACCTCCATTCTATGATTTCACAGACCTCGAATCTATGACTTCACTCACCTGCACTCTACGACTTCCCACACCTCCTTTCTATGACTTCACCCACCTCCAATGTATGACTACACACCTCCATTCTGACTTCACACACCTCCACTCTGTGACTTCACACACCTCCATTCTATGACTTCACACACCTCCATTCTATGACTTCACACACCTTCATTCTTACCTCAGAAACATCCATTCTATGACTTCACACACCTCCAGTCTATGACTTCACAAACCTCCATTCTGTGACTTCACACACCTCCATTCTGCCTTCACACACTTCCATTCTATGACTTCACACACTTCCACTCTATGACTTCACACACCTCCATTCTCTGACTTCACACACCTCCATTCTGAGTTCACACACCTCCATTCTGTGACTTGACACACCTCCATTCTGTGACTTCACACACTTCCATTCTATGACTTCACACACCTTCATTCTAGGATTTCTCTCACCTCCATTCTGTGACTTCACAAACCTCCATTCTATGACCTCACACACCCTCATTCTATGATTTCACACACCTCCATTCTATGACTTCACACATCAATTTTGACTTCACACACCTCCAATATATGACTTCAAACACCTCAATTCTGTGACTTCACACACCTCCATTCTATGACTTCAAACCGTCCATTCTGTGACTTCACACACCTCCATTCTATGTCTTCACACACTTCCATTCTATGACTTCACACACCTCCATTCTGTGACTTTACACACCTTCATTCTGAGTTCACACACCTCAATTCTGGGACTTCACAGACCTCCAATCTGTGACTTCCCACACCTCCATTCTGTGACTTCACACACCTCCATTCTATGACTTCACACAGGTCCATTCTGTGACTTCACACACCTCCATTCTATGACTTCACACACCTCCATTGTGACTACACACACTACCATTCTATGAGTTCACACACCACCATTCTGACTTCACACACCTCCATTCTATGACTACACACACATCCATTCTATGACTTCACACATCTCCTTTCTATTACTTCACCCAACTCCATTCTATGTCTTCACACCTCCATTCTGAATTCACACACCTCCATTCTGTGACTTCACACACCTCCATTATATGACTTCACACACCTCCATTCTATGACTACACACACCTCCATTCTATGCCTTCACACACCTCCATTCTATGAGTTCACACACCTCCATTCTATGCCTTCACACACCTTCATTCTTGCTTCAGAAATATATATTCTGTGACTTCACACTCCTCCATTCTGACTTCAAACACCTCCATTCTTTGACTTCACACACCTCCATTCTGTGTTCACACACCTCAATTCTGTGACCTCACACACCTCCATTCTTACTTCACACACGTCCATTCTATGACTTCACACACCTCCATTCTATGTCTTCACACACATCCATTCTTTGACTTCACACACCTAAATTCTGAGTTGACACATCTCCATTCTGTGACTTCACACACCTCCATTCTGACTTCACACATCTCCATTCTATGACTTCACACACCTTCATTTTTACTTTACAAACATCCATTCTATAACTTCACACACCTCCATTCTATGACTTCACACACCTCCATTCAGTGACTTCACACACCTCCATTCTATGACTTCACACACCTCCATTCTGTGACGTTACACACCTCCATTCTATGACTTCACACACTTCCATTTTGACATCACACACCTCCATTCTATGAGTTCACACACCTCCATTCTGACTTCACACACCTCCATTCTATGACTTCACACACCTCCATTCTGAATTCACACAGCTCCATTCTGTGACTTCACAAAACTCTATTCTATGATTTCACATACCTCCATACTATGACTTAACACAACTCCATCTATGACTTCACACACCTCCATTCTGACTTCACACACCTCTATTCTATGACTACGCACACCTCCATTCTGACATCACACACCTCCATTCTATGACTTCACAGACCTCGAATCTATGATTTCACTCACATGCACTCTATGACTTCACACTCCTCCATTCTATGACTTCCCACACCTCCTTTCTATGACTTCACCCACCTCCAATCAATGACTACACACCTCCATTCTGACTTCACACACCTCCATTCTGTGACTTCACACACCCCCATTCTATGAGTTCACATACCTCCATTCTATGACTTCACACACCTTCATTCTTACTTCAGAAACATCCATTCTATGACTTCACACACCTCCATTCTATGACTTCACAAACCTCCATTCTGTGACTTCACACACCTCCATTCTGAGTACACACAACTCCTTTCGGTGACTTCACACACCTCCATTCTGACTTCACACACCTCCATTCTATGACTTCAAACACTTCCATTCTATGACTTCACACACCTCCATTCTGTGACTTCACACACCTCCATTCTGAGTTCACACACCTCCATTCTGTGACTTCTAACACCTCGATTCTGTGACTTCACACAGCTCCAATCTGTGACTTTACACACTTCAATTCTATGACTTCACACACCTCCATTCTATGACTTCACACACCTCCATTCTGTGACTTCACACATCCACTTTGATTTCACACACCTCCTATATATGACTTCAAACACCTCAATTCTGTGACTTCACACACCTCCATTCTGTGACTTCATACCGACCATTCTGTGACTTCACACAACTCCATTCTATGACTTCACACACTTCCATTCTATGACTTCACACACCTCCATTCTGTGACTTTACACACCTCCATTCGGGGTTCATACACCTCCATTCTGTGACTTCACACTCCTGCAATCTGTGACTTCCCACACCTCCGTTCTGTGACTTCACACACCTCAATTATATGACTTCACACACCTTCATTCTTACTTCACAAACACCCATTCTATGACTTCACACACCTCCATTTTATGACTTCACACACCTCCATTCTCTGACTTAACACACCTCCATTCTATGACTTCACACACCTCCATTGTGACTACACACACGTGCATTCTATGAGTTCACAGACCTCCGTTCTGACTTCACACACCTCCATTCTATGACTTCACACACCTCCATTCTGAATTCACACAGCTCAATTATGTGACTTCACAAAATTCCATTCTGACTTCACACTCCTCCATTGTATGAATTCACACACCTCCATTCTGTGACTTCACACACTTCCATTGTGACGTCACACACCTACATTCTATGAGTTCACACACCTCCATTCTATGACTTCACACACCCCCATTCTGACTTCACAAACCTCTATTCTATGACTTCGAACACCTCGATTCTGACATCACACACCTCCAATCTATGACTTCACAGACCTCGAATCTGTGACTTCACTCACCTCCACTCTATGACTTCACACTCTTCCATTCTATGACTTCCCACACCTCCTTTCTATGACTTCACCCACGTTCATTCTATGACTTCAAACCTCCATTCTGACTTCACACACTTCCATTCAGTGACTTCACACACCTCCATTCAATGACTTCACACATCTCCATTCTATGACTTCACACACCTCCATTCTGTGACTTCAGACACCACCATTCTATGACTTCACACACTTCCATTGTTATGTCACATACCTCCATTCTATGAGTTCACACACCTCCATTCTGACTTCACACACCTCCATTCTATGACTTCACACACCTCCATTCTGACTCACACACCTTCTTTCTGTGACTTCACACACCTCCATTCAATGACTTGACACACCTACATTCTTTGACTTCACACACCTCCAATCTGACATCACACACCTCCATTCTATGATTTCACAGACTTCGAATCTGTGACATCACTCACCTACACTCTATGACTTCACACTCCTCCATTCTATGACTTCCCACACCTCCTTTCTATGAATTCACCCAAGTCCAATCTATGACTACACACCTCCATTCTTACTTCACGCACCTCCATTCTGTGACTTCACACACATCCATTCTATAACTTCACACACCTCCATTCTATGATTTCACACACCTCAATTCTATGACTTCACACACCTCCATTCGTTGACTTCACACACCTAAATTCTGAGTTGACACACCTCCATTCTGTGACTTCACACACCTCCATTCTGACTTCACAGAGCTCCATTCTATGACTTCACAAACCTCCATTCTTTGACATCAAACACCTCCATTCTATGACTTCACACACCTTCATTGTTACTTTACACACCTCCATTCTGTGACTTCACATACCTCCATTCTATGACTTCACACACCTACATTCTGTGACTTCACACACCTCCATTCTATGACTTCACACACTTCCATTGTGACGTCACACACCTCCATTCTATGAGTTCACACACCTCCATTCTGAATTCACACAGCTCCATTCTGTGACTTCACAAAACTCCATTCTATGATTTCACACACCTCCATACTATGACTTCACACTACTCCATCTATGACTTCACGCACCTCCATTCTGACTTCACACACCTCTATTCTATGACTTCGCACACCTCCATTCTGACATCACACCCCTCCATTCTATGACTTCACAGACCTCGAATCTGTGACTTCACTCACCTGCACTCTATGACTTCACACACCTCCATTCTGTGACTTCTCACACCTCCATTCCATGACTTCACACACCTTCATTTTTACTTCAGAAACATTCGCACACCTCCATTCTATGACTTCACAAACCTCCATTCTGTGACTTCACACATGCATTTTGACTTCACACACTTCCAATATATGACTTCAAACACCTCAATTCTGTGACTTCACACACCTCCATTCTATGACTTCATAACGTCCATTCTGTGACTTCACACAGCTCCATTCTATGACTTCACACACTTCCATTCTATGACTTCACACACCTCCATTCTGTGATTTCATACATCTCCATTCTGTGACTTCTCACACCTCGATTCTGTGACTTCACACACCTCCAATCTGTGACTTCACACACTTCCATTCTATGACTTCACACACCTCCATTCTATGATTTCACAGACCTCGAATCTATGACTTCACTCACCTGCACTCTACGACTTCCAACACCTCCTTTCTATGACTTCACCCACCTACAATCTATGACTACACACCTCCATTCTGACTTCACACACCTCCATTCTGTGACTTCACACACCTCTATTCTATGACTTCACACACCTCCATTCTATGACTTCATACACCTCCATTCTATGACTTCACAAACCTCCATTCTGTGACTTCACACACCTCCATTCTGAGTTCACACAACTCCATTCGGTGACTTCACACACCTCCATTCTGACTTCACACACGTCCATTCTATGACTTCACACACTTCCATTCTATGACTTCACACACCTCCATTCTGTGACTTCACATACCTCCATTCTGAGTTCACACACCTCCATTCTGTGACTTCTCACACCTCGATTCTGTGACTTCACACAGCTCCAATCTGTGACTTCACACACTTCCATTCTATGACTTCACACACCTCCATTCTATGACTTCACACATCCATTTTCATTTCACACAACTCCAATATATGACTTCAAACACCTCAATTCTTTGACTTCACACACCTCCATTCTATGACTTCAAACCGTCCATTCTGTGACTTCACACACCTCCATTCTATGACTTCACACAATTCCATTCTATGACTTCACACACCTCCATTCTGTGACTTTACACACCTACATTCTGTGTTCATACACCTCCATTCTGTCACTTCACACTCCTGCAATCTGTGATATCCCACACCTCCATTCTGTGACTTCACACACCTTCATTCTTACTTCACAAACACCCATTCTATGACTTCACACACCTCCATTCTATGACTTCACACACCTCCATTTTGTGACTTCACACACCTCCATTCTATGACTTCACACACCTCCATTGTGACTACACACACCTCCATTCTATGAGTTCACACACCTCCATTCTGAATTCACACCGCTCAATTCTGTGACTTCACAAAATTCCATTCTGACTTCACACACCTCCATTGTATGTATTCACACACCTCCATTCTGTGACTTCACACACATCCATTGTGACGTCACACACCTCCATTCTATGAGTTCACACACCTCCATTCTGACTTCACAAACCTCTATTCTATGACTTCGCACACCTCCATTCTGACATCACACACCTCCAATCTGTGACTTCACAGACCTCGAATCTTTGACTTCACTCACCTCCACTCTATGACTTCACACTCCTCCATTCTATGACTTCCCACACATCCTTTCTATGACTTCACCCACCTTCATTCTATGACTTCACACACCTTCATTCTTACTTCAGAAACATCCATTCTATGACCTCACACACCTCCATCTATGACTTCACCAACCTCCATTCTGTGACTTAACACACCTCCATTCTGACTTCACACACGTCCATTCTATGACTTCACAAACCTCCATTCTGTGACTTCACACACCTCCATTCTGAGTTCACACACCTCCATTCTGTGACTTCACACACCTCCATTCTATGACTTCACACACCTACATTCTATGACTTCACACATCCATTTTGACTTCACACACCTCATAATATATGACTTCAAACAGCTCAATTCTCTGACTTCACACACCTCCATTCTATGACTTTAAACTCGTCCATTCAGTGACTTCACACACCTCCATTCTATGACTTCACCCACCTCCATTCTATGACTTCACACACCTCCATTCTCCGACTTCACACCCCTCTAATTTCATTTCTCATACCTCCGTTCTATGACTTCACAAACCTCCCTTCGTTGACTTCACAATACTCCATTCTATGACTTCACACATCTACATTCTATGACTTCACACACCTCAATTCTGACTCAGAAAACTCCATTCTGTGATTTCACAAAACTCCATTCTATGATTTCACATATCTCCATAATATGACTTCACACACCTCCATCTATGACTTCACACACCTCCGTTATGAGTTCACACACCTACATTCTGTGGCTTCACACACTTCAATTCTATGACTTCACACACCTCCATTCTATTACTTCACACACCTCCATTCTGTGACTTCACACACCTCCATTCTATGACCTCACACACCCTCATTCTATGATTTCACACACCTCCATTCTATGACTTCACACATCCATTTTGATTTCACACACCTCCAATATGTGACTACAAACTCCTCAATTCTGTGACTTCACACACCTCCATTCTATCACTTCATACCGTCCATTCTGTGACTTCTCACACCTCCATTCTATGACTTCACACACTTCCATTCTATGACTTCACACACCTCCATTCTGTGACTTTACACACCTCCATTCTGAGTTCACACACCTCAATTCTGGGACTTCACACACCTCCAATCTGTGACTTCCCACACCTCCATTCTGTGACTTCACACACCTCCATTCTATGACTTCACACACCTCCATTCTATGACTTCACACACGTCCATTCTGTGACTTCACACACCTCCATTCTATAACTTCACACACCTCCATTGTGACTACACACACTACCATTCTATGAGTTCACACACCTCCATTCTGACCTCACACACCTCCATTCTATGACTTCACACACCTCCATTCTATGCCTTCACACACCTCCTTTCTATGCCTTCACACACCTTCATTCTTACTTCACAAACATACATTCTATGACTTCACAATCCTCCATTCTATGACTTCAAACACTTCCATTCTTTGACTGCACACACCTCCATTCTGTGTTCACACACCTCAATTCTGTGACTTCACACACCTCCTTTATGACTTCAAACACCTCCATTCTGAATTCACACAGCTCCATTCTGTGACTTCACAAAACTCTATTCTATGATTTCACACACCTCCATACTATGACTTAACAAAACTCCATCTATGACTTCACACACCTCCATTCTGACTTCACACACCTCTATTCTATGACTACGCACACCTCCATTCTGACATCACACACCTCCATTCTATGACTTCACAGACCTCGAATCTGTGATTTCACTCACATGCACTCTATGACTGCACACTCCTCCATTCTGTGAGTTCCCACACCTCTTTCGATGACTTCAACGACCTCCAATCAATGACTACACACCTCCATTCTGACTTCACACACCTCCATTCTGTGACTTCACACACCCCCATTCTATGAGTTCACATACCTCCATTGTATGACTTCATACACCTTCATTCTAACTTCAGAAACATTCATTCTATGACTTCACACACCTCCATTCTATGACTTCACAAACCTCCATTCTGTCACTTCACACACCTCCATTCTGAGTTCACACAACTCCATTCGGTGACTTCACACACCTCCATTCTGACTTCACACATCTCCATTCTATGACTTCACACACTTCCATTGTATGACTTCACACACCTCCATTCTGTGACTTCACATACCTCCATTCTGAGTTCACACACCTCCAATCTGTGACTTCTAACACCTCGATTCTGTGACTTCACACAGCTGCAATCTGTGACTTCACACACTTCAATTCTATGACTTCACACACCTCCATTCTATGACTTCACACACCTCCATTCTGTGACTTCACACAGCTCCATTCTATGACCTCACACACCCTCATTCTATGATTTCACACACCTCCATTCTATGATTTCACACATCCATTTTGATTTCACACACCTCCAATATATGACTTCAAACACCTCAATTCTGTGACTTCACACACCTCCATTCTATGACTTCAAACCGTCCATTCTGTGACTTCACACACCTCCATTTTATGACTTCTCACACTTCCATTCTATGACTTCACACACCTCCATTCTGTGACTTTACACACCTCCATTCTGAGTTCACACACCTCAATTCTGGGACTTCACACACCTCCAATCTGTGACTTCCCACACCTCCATTCTGTGACTTCCCACACCTCCATTCTATGACTTCACACACCTCCATTCTATGACTTCACACACGTCCATTCTGTAATTTCACACACCTCCATTCTATGACTTCACACACCTCCATTGTGACTACACACACTACCATTCTATGAGTTCACACACCTACATTCTGACTTCACACACCTCCATTCTATGACTTCACACACCTCCATTCTATGACTTCACACACCTCCTTTCTATGCCTTGACACACTTTCATTCTTACTTCACAAACATACATTCTATGACTTCACAGTCCTCCATTCTATGACTTCAAACACTTCCATTCTTTGACTTCACACACCTCAATTCTGTGTTCACACACCTCAATTCTGTGACTTCACACACCTCCTTTCTGACTTCACACACCTTCATTCTATGACTTCACACACCTCCATTCAGTGACTTCACACACCTCCATTCTATGACTTCACACACCTCCATTCTATGTCTTCACACACCTCCATTCTTTGACTTCACACACCTAAATTCTGTGTTGACACATCTCCATTCTGTGACTTCACACACCTCCATTCTGACTTCACACATCTCCATTCTATGACTTCACACACCTTCATTTTTACTTTACAAACATCCATTCTATAACTTCACACACCTCCATTCTATGACTTCACACACCTCCATTCAGTGACTTCACACACCTCCATTCTAGGACTTCACACACCTCCATTCTGTGACTTCACACACGTCCATTCTAAGACTTCACACACTTCCATTGTGACGTCACACACCTCCATTCTATGAGTTCACACACCTCTATTATGACTTCACACACCTCCATTCTATGACTTCACACACCTCCATTCGTAATTCACACAGCTCCATTCTGTGCCTTCACAAAATTCTATTCTAGTATTTCACACACCTCCATACTATGACTTCACACAACTCCATCTATGACTTCACACACCTCAATTCTGACTTCACACACGTCTATTCTCTGACTTCGCACACCTCCATTCTGACATCTCACACCTCCATTCTATGACTTCACAGACCTCGAATCTGTGATTTCACTCACATGCACTCTATGGCTTCACACTCCTCCATTCTATGACTTCAAACACCTCCACTCTTTGACTTCACACACCTCCATTCTGTGTTCACACACCTCAATTCTGTGACTTCACACACCTCCATTCTGACTTCACACACCTCCATTCTATGACTTCCCACACCTCCTTTCTATGACGTCACCCACTTCCAATCGATGACTACACACCTCCACTCTGACTTCACACACCTCCATTCTGGGACTTCACACACCCCCATTCTATGAGATCACATACCTCCATTCTATGACTTCACACACCTTCATTCTTACTTCAGAAACATCCATTCTATGACTTCACACACCTCCATTCTATGACTGCACAAACCACCATTCTGTGACTTCACACACCTCCATTCTGAGTTCACACAACTCCATTCGGTGACTTCACACACCTCCATTCTGACTTCACACACCTCCATTCTATGACTTCACACACTTCCATTCTATGATTTCACACACCTCCATTCTGTGACTTCTCACACTTCAATTCTATGACTTCACACACCTCCATTCTATGACTTCACATACTTCCATTCTGTGACTTCACACACCTCCAACTATGACTTCACACATCCATTTTCATTTCACACAACTCCAATATATGACTTCAAACACGTCAATTCTGTGACTTCACACACCTCCATTCTATGACTTCAAACCATCCATTCTGTGACTTCACACACCTCCATTCTATGACTTCACACACTTCCATTCTATGACTTCACACACCTCCATTCTGTGACTTTACACACCTCCATTCTGGGTTCACACACCTCCATTCTGTGACTTCACACTCCTGTAATCTGTGATATCCCACACCTCAATTCTGTGACTTCACACACCTCCATTCTATGACTTCCCACACCTCCATTCTATGACTTCACACACCTCCATTGTGACTACACACACCTCCATTCTATGAGTTCACACACCTCCATTCTGAATTCACACCGCTCAATTCTGTGACTTCACAAAATTCCATTCTGACTTCACACACCTCCATTGTATGTATTCACACACCTCCATTCTGTGACTTCACACACATCCATTGTGACGTCACACACCTCCATTCTATGAGTTCACACACCTCCATTCTGACTTCACAAACCTCTATTCTATGACTTCGCACACCTCCATTCTGACATCACACACCTCCAATCTATGACTTCACAGACCTCGAATCTGTGACTTCACTCACCTCCACTCTATGACTTCACACTCCTCCATTCTATGACTTCCCACACATCCTTTCTATGACTTCACCCACCTTCATTCTATGACTTCACACACCTTCATTCTTACTTCAGAAACATTCATTCTATGACCTCACACACCTCCATCTATGACTTCACCAACCTCCATTCTGTGACTTAACACACCTCCATTCTGACTTCACACACGTCCATTCTATGACTTCACAAACCTCCATTCTGTGACTTCACACACCTCCATTCTGAGTTCACACACCTCCATTCTGTGACTTCACACACCTCCATTCTATGACTTCACACACCTGCATTCTATGACTTCACACATCCATTTTGACTTCACACACCTCATAATATATGACTTCAAACAGCTCAATTCTCTGACTTCACACACCTCCATTCTATGACTTTAAACTCGTCCATTCAGTGACTTCACACACCTCCATTCTATGACTTCACCCACCTCCATTCTATGACTTCACACACCTCCATTCTCCGACTTCACACCCCTCTAATTTCATTTCTCATACCTCCGTTCTATGACTTCACAAACCTCCCTTCGTTGACTTCACAATACTCCATTCTATGACTTCACACATCTACATTCTATGACTTCACACACCTCAATTCTGACTCAGAAAACTCCATTCTGTGATTTCACAAAACTCCATTCTATGATTTCACATATCTCCATAATATGACTTCACACACCTCCATCTATGACTTCACACACCTCCGTTATGAGTTCACACACCTACATTCTGTGACTTCACACACTTCAATTCTATGACTTCACACACCTCCATTCTATGACTTCACACACCTCCATTCTGTGACTTCACACACCTCCATTCTATGACCTCACACACCTCCATTCTATGATTTCACACACCTCCATTCTATGACTTCACACATCCATTTTGATTTCACACACCTCCAATATGTGACTTCAAACTCCTCAATTCTGTGACTTCACACACCTCCATTCTATCACTTCATACCGTCCATTCTGTGACTTCTCACACCTCCATTCTATGACTTCACACACTTCCATTCTATGACTTCACACACCTCCATTCTGTGACTTTACACACCTCCATTCTGAGGTCACACACCTCAATTCTGGGACTTCACACACCTCTAATCTGTGACTTCCCACACCTCCATTCTGTGACTTCACACACCTCCATTCTATGACTTCACACACCTCCATTCTATGACTTCACACACGTCCATTCTGTGACTTCACACACCTCCATTCTATAACTTCACACACCTCCATTGTGACTACACACACTACCATTCTATGAGTTCACACACCTCCATTCTGACCTCACACACCTCCATTCTATGACTTCACACACCTCCATTCTATGACTTCACACACCTCCTTTCTATGCCTTCACACACCTTCATTCTTACTTCACAAACATACATTCTATGACTTCACAATCCTCCATTCTATGACTTCAAACACTTCCATTCTTTGACTGCACACACCTCCATTCTGTGTTCAAACACCTCAATTCTGTGACTTCACACACCTCCTTTATGACTTCACACACCTCCATTCTGAATTCACACAGCTCCATTCTGTGACTTCACAAAACTCTATTCTATGATTTCACACACCTCCATACTATGACTTAACAAAACTCCATCTATGACTTCACACACCTCCATTCTGACTTCACACACCTCTATTCTATGACTACGCACACCTCCATTCTGACATCACACACCTCCATTCTATGACTTCACAGACCTCGAATCTGTGATTTCACTCACATGCACTCTATGACTTCACACTCCTCCATTCTATGAGTTCCCACACCTCTTTCTATGACTTCACCCACCTCCAATCAATGACTACACACCTCCATTCTGACTTCACCCACCTCCATTCTGTGACTTCACACACCCCCATTCTATGAGTTCACATACCTCCATTGTATGACTTCATACACCTTCATTCTTACTTCAGAAACATCCATTCTATGACTTCACACACCTCCATTCTATGACTTCACAAACCTCCATTCTGTGACTTCACACACCTCCATTCTGAGTTCACACAACTCCATTCGGTGACTTCACACACCTCCATTCTGACTTCACACACCTCCATTCTATGACTTCACACACTTCCATTGTATGACTTCACACACCTCCATTCTGTGACTTCACATACCTCCATTCTGAGTTCACACACCTCCAATCTGTGACTTCTAACACCTCGATTCTGTGACTTCAAACAGCTCCAATCTGTGACTTCACACACTTCAATTCTATGACTTCACACACCTCCATTCTATGACTTCACACACCTCCATTCTGTGACTTCATACACCTCCATTCTATGACCTCACACACCCTCATTCTATGATTTCACACACCTCCATTCTATGATTTCACAAATCCATTTTGATTTCACACACCTCCAATATATGACTTCAAACACCTCAATTCTCTGACTTCACACACCTCCATTCTATGACTTCAAACCGTCCATTCTGTGACTTCACACGCCTCCATTTTATGACTTCACACATTTCCATTCTATGACTTCACACACCTCCATTCTGTGACTTTACACACCTCCATTCTGAGTTCACACACCTCAATTCTGGGACTTCACACACCTCCAATCTGTGACTTCCCACACCTCCATTCTGTGACTTCCCACACCTCCATTCTATGACTTCACACACCTCCATTCTATGACTTCACACACGTCCATTCTGTGACTTCACACACCTCCATTCTATGACTTCACACACCTCCATTGTGACTACACACACTACCATTCTATGAGTTCACACACCTACATTCTGACTTCACACACCTCCATTCTATGACTTCACACACCTCCATTCTATGACTTCACACACCTCCTTTCTATGCCTTCACACACTTTCATTCTTACTTCACAAACATACATTCTATGACTTCACAATCCTCCATTCTATGACTTCAAACACTTCCATTCTTTGACTTCACACACCTCAATTCTGTGTTCACATACCTCAATTCTGTGACTTCACACACCTCCTTTCTGACTTCACACACCTCCATTCTATGACTTCACACACCTCCATTCAGTGACTTCACACACCTCCATTCTATGACTTCACACACCTCCATTCTATGTCTTCACACACCTCCATTCTTTGACTTCACACACCTAAATTCTGAGTTGACACATCTCCATTCTGTGACTTCACACACCTCCATTCTGACTTCACACATCTCCATTCTATGACTTCACACACCTTCATTTTTACTTAAGAAACATCCATTCTATAACTTCACACACCTCCATTCTATGACTTCACACACCTCCATTCAGTGACTTCACACACCTCCATTCTAGGACTTCACACACCTCCATTCTGTGACTTCACACACGTCCATTCTAAGACTTCACACACTTCCATTGTGACGTCACACACCTCCATTCTATGAGTTCACACACCTCTATTCTGACTTCACACACCTCCATTCTATGACTTCACACACCTCCATTCGTAATTCACACAGCTCCATTCTGTGCCTTCACAAAATTCTATTCTAGTATTTCACACACCTCCATACTATGACTTCACACAACTCCATCTATGACTTCACACACCTCGATTCTGACTTCACACACGTCTATTCTCTGACTTCACACACCTCCATTCTGACATCTCACACCTCCATTCTATGACTTCACAGACCTCGAATCTGTGATTTCACTCACATGCACTCTATGGCTTCACACTCCTCCATTCTATGACTTCAAACACCTCCACTCTTTGACTTCACACACCTCCATTCTGTGTTCACACACCTCAATTCTGTGACTTCACACACCTCCATTCTGACTTCACACACCTCCATTCTATGACTTCCCACACCTCCTTTCTATGACGTCACCCACTTCCAATCGATGACTACACACCTCCACTCTGACTTCACACACCTCCATTCTGGGACTTCACACACCCCCATTCTATGAGATCACATACCTCCATTCTATGACTTCACACACCTTCATTATTACTTCAGAAACATCCATTCTATGACTTCACACACCTCCATTCTATGACTTCACAAACCTCCATTCTGTGACTTCACACACCTCCATTCTGAGTTCACACAACTCCATTCGGTGACTTCACATACCTCCATTCTGACTTCACACACCTCCATTCTATGACTTCACACACTTCCATTCTATGACTTCACACACCTCCATTCTGTGACTTCACACACCTCCATTCTGAGTTCACACACCTCCATTCTGTGACTTCTCACACTTCAATTCTATGACTTCACACACCTCCATTCTATGACTTCACACACTTCCATTCTGTGACTTCACACACCTCCAACTATGACTTCACACATCCATTTTCATTTCACACAACTCCAATATATGACTTCAAACACGTCAATTCTGTGACTTCACACACCTCCATTCTATGACTTCAAACCTTCCATTCTGTGACTTCACACACCTCCATTCTATGACTTCACACACTTCCATTCTATGACTTCACACACCTCCATTCTGTGACTTTACACACCTCCATTCTGGGTTCACACACCTCCATTCTGTGACTTCACACTCCTGCAATCTGTGATATCCCACACCTCCATTCTGTGACTTCACACACCTTCATTCTTACTTCACAAACACCCATTCTATGACCTCACACACCCTCATTCTATGATTTCACACACCTCCATTCTATGATTTCACACATCCATTTTGATTTCACATACCTCCAATATATGACTTCAAACACCTCAATTCTGTGACTTCACACACCTCCATTCTATGACTTCATACCTTCCATTCTGTGACTTCACACACCTCCATTCTATGACTTCACACACTTCCATTCTATGACTTCACACACCTCCATTCTGTGACTTTACACACCTCCATTCTGAGTTCACACACCTCAATTCTGGGACTTCACACACCTCCAATCTGTGACTTCCCACACCTCCATTCTGTGACTTCACACACCTCCATTCTATGACTTCACACACCTCCATTCTATGACTTCACACACGTCCATTCTTGTGACTTTCACACACCTCCATTCTATGACTTCACACACCTCCATTGTGACTACACACACCTCCATTCTATGAGTTCACACACTCCTCCATTCTGACTTCACACACCTCCATTCTATGACTTCACACCCCTCTATCTGAATTCACACAGCTCAATTCTGTGACTTCACAAAATTCCATTCTGACTTCACACACCTCCATTGTATGTATTCACACACCTCCATTCTGTGACTTCACACACCTCCAATTCTGACTCACACAACTCCATTCTGTGATTTCACAAAAACTCCATTCTATGATTTCACATATCTCCATACTATGACTTCACACACCTCCATCTATGACTTCACACACCTCCATTCTGAGTTCACACACCTCCATTCTGTGACTTCACACACCTCCATTCTGACTTCCACACACCTCCATTGTATGACTTCACACACCTCCATTCTGTGACTTCACTCACCTCCATTCTATGACTTACACAAACTTCCATTGTGATGTCACACACCTCCATTGTATGAGTTCACACACCTCCATTTTAGACTTCACACACCCAATTTCTATGACTTCACCCATCTCCATTCTATGACTTCACACCTCCACTCTGACTTCACACCCCTTCATTCTGTGACTTCACACACCTCCATTCTATGACTTCACAAACTTCCATTGTGACGTCACACACCTCCATTCTATGAGTTCACACACCTCCATTCAATGACTTCACACACCTCCATTCTGACTTCACACTCCTCTGTTCTATGACTTCGAACACCTACATTCTGACTTCACACACCTCCATTCTATGACTTCACAGACTCGAATCTGTGACTTCACTCACTTCCATTCTATGAATTCACACTTCTCCATTCTATGACTTCCCACACCTGATTTCTATGACTTCACCCACCTGCATTTTGACTTCACACCTCCATTCTGTCTTCACACACCTCCATTCTATGACTTCACACACCTCCATTCTGACTTCACACACCTCCATTCTATGACTTCACACACCTCCATTCTGACTTCACACACCTCCATTCTGTGACTTCACAAACCTCCATTCTATGATTTCACAAACCTCCATTCTGTGACTTCACACACCTCCATTCTATGACTTCACACACCTCCATTCTGTGACTTCACACACTCCATTCTATGACTTCACACACCTCCATTCTATGACTTCAAACACCTACACTGTGACTTCACACACTTCCATTCTATGAGTTCACACACCTGCATTGTGACTTCACCCACCTCCATTCTATGACTTCACCACACCTCCATTCTGACCTCACACACTTCCATTCTGACTTCACACACCTAATTCTGTGACTTCACACACCTCCATTCTATGATTTCACACACTCCCATTCTATGACTTCACTCACCTCCATTATATGACTTCACACACCTCCTTTCTGAGTTGACAGACCTCCATTCTATGACTTCACACACCTCCAATCTGAATTCACACACCTCCATTCTATGACTTCACCCACCTCCATTCTATGACTTCACAGACCTCGAATCTGTGACTTCACTCACCTCCACTCTATGACTTCACACTTCTCCATTCTATGATCATACTCCCACACCGAAGTTCTATGACTTCACCCCCCCCCCATTCTGTGACTTCCCACCTCCATTCTGACTTCACACACCTCCATTCTATGACTTCACACACCTCAATTCTGACTTCACCCACCTCCATTCTGTGACTTCACACACCTCCATTCTATGATTTCACACACCTCCATTCTGTGACTTCACACACCTCCATTCTATGACTTCACACACCTCCATTCTGTGACTTCACACACCTCCATTCTGAGTTCACACACCTCCATTCCTGTGACTTCTCACACCTCGATTCTGTGACTTCACACACCTCCAATCTGTGACTTCACACACTTCCATTCTATGACTTCACACACCTCCATTCTATGATTTCACAGACCTCGAATCTATGAC